>JAPFFP010040757.1:0-37828 GCA_026153255.1 Solanum medicagineum | reverse complement strand
TGATAGGATCGACCCTGGCTAGGCGATTCTTCCACCATTCGGGTTACCACCCATCCATAAGCAATATACTTTACTTTATCTTTCAATTAACTTTGATATGATTCTTTTGGTGGTCGTAATATTGCAGCTATAAGACTATAGATACAACATATGACATGTAAATAATCACAAAAGACAACACCACAATGAAAGTAGTAAGTTACACAAAAAATGAAATGCATAGGAGGTAGACAACATGTGAACTTTATTTAGAAGAACGAATTCGGGTATCTTGGTATCCAAGTATGCATACAGATTTAAAGGTGACTATATATGGGAGCATACGAACATGTAAAAGAGTCGAGACACGATTAATAGTTGTGTCGGAGTTGGTACGTGCCTTTATGTGCTAAGGAGGGATCTATGTTTCATGCCAAATAATATGAAATCAAGTAGTCGTACATACCTCACCGTACGACCTCACTATTACCTCGAGATAATCTTCCCTTCCTCTGAATATTTATATACAACATAGTATGTGATAAAACTAGCATTAACAGCCAATAGATACATCTTGGCAGCCCACTCTCATAAAAACAACATATGGGTAGCAAGCGGGTAATTATAAACCCGAGAGTATTCTTTCAACCTTTCTGCCCCTAATCGTATTTTCTGATACACATTGTCATATACATATCATGTGCAGCCTGTTTTGGTGACATAGCATTCTTAAAACTTCCCAAAAAGCACAATACATAACAACTCTACGCAACACACAAATAGGCAGCATAACGTTAACTCCCTTTGCTACATTACGACGTTGATGATTCCAAAACTTTACCAACTTCAACCAAACTATTCCCACAACATTTATACATACAAACAATCCTTAAATAATTCAAAGAAAGTCCTCAAAGTAGGTGTAGCACATGAGACCATAGCCCCCAATCAATCAGCCCACAATTCCTATTACGAGCACAATTACGATATCACACAAGAACATACTTTCACATATTGCAAAAATGGTGCAGAAGCCTTTATTCATCATTCTAGTACCAATACTCATTAAGAACAGTAGCCTCCCTTCATAATCAATCCAACCATAAAGAGAAAAGCTTCCAATAGACAAGAAAAATGTACAACAACTTTTGGAATACATTTTGTGCAACAATTTCAGCATAGACATAACCAACATAGTCTCTTGTTTTGCATAAGAAAACCATACTAAAAATACAACTTCAATCACTTACCTTTACCTTCAAGGTTGAGGGCCTCCTTAAGAACCCTAAAAGCTCCTTTTGGTTGCTTTACAAAGTTAAGAAGTGTAGAGAGAAAGCCTTAAGAAAATCTGATTTATTTGTTCAAGTTGAATGACTTGAGTGAGCTGATTTTAAGCCTCTTTTAAAGGAGCTCTTGGAAAACTTAACTTTCTCATTTTAAGCCTTATTTTATCAAGAAATCAAAGTACCATTTTGCCCCTTTCACTTGGGCCTTATTGGGCTTAAATTGGTTGGGCCTTTGCTGCCTATTTTGTTTCCTTTCTCTTAGTTAGTTTTGGCCCAACTCATCTAGTGAGTTTTGTTGTACTTGGGCCTTTGCTGCCTATTTTATTTTCTTTCTCTTAGTTAGTTTTGGCCCAACTCATCTAGTGAGTTTTGTTGTACTTGGGCCCTTTCTCTATTATTATTGGCCTGAGAATATAATTCATTGTGATGCTAAAACATGGGCTAAAGTTACACCATTAACAAGGAATTTATTCATAATCGGACTTGGAAAAATTCTACATCAGGCCTCGTCTCCGTTTAGCTAGCAAATTTAAGCTAAGGAAGTAGGTGACTCACCTGCTAGCTTCCTAAGTCCTACAAGCACCTCAATTCTCTGACTTTTTTTAGGGTCGTGATCTCCTCAATTCGACTTAAAATTTATTTACGCTCGACCTTCTTCAGCGTTAGACATACATATCGCCCCTTAATTTGAGATTCAAGAACTTTTAAATTGGCACTAATTTGACCAAACCATATCATGTTTCATTTGTGTAGTACTAGTATTGGAAGATGTGGGGTGTTACATCCTCCTCCCCTTAGGAACATTCGTTCTCGAATGTTAGCACAATTGGATAGCTTAACCAAGTTTAAACCTTTACTTACATAATCTTTAACAACACACTAAGTATTCAATCACATATACCTATTAGTGTCCCAATCCTGCATGTTGGACTTTCTCTTTTGCTTCAAATAAGTAAGGGTATTTTGCTTTCATCGCGTCCTTGGCCTCCCATGTTATTTCTTCTGCTTGTTGGTTTCTCCAATGCACTTTTACTAAAGCTATTTCTTTATTTCTTAGCTTTTTAACTTGATGATCTAGAATAGCAATAGGTACCTCTTCATATGTGAGATCTTCTGTAACCTACACGTCTTCAATAGGAGTGACATGGGACGGGTCACCTATGCATTTTCGAAGCATTGAGACATGAAAAACTGGATGAATAATTGAAAGCTCTTGGGGTAGCTCTAGTTCATATTCAACCTGACCGAACCTCTTAATTATCTGATATGGCCCTATGTAACATGGGCTCAGTTTTCCTTTCTTACCAAATCTCATAATCCCTTTCATTAGAGACACCTTTAAAAATACCCAATCCCTTATTGAGAATTCCAGTCCTCTCCTTCTAGCATCTGCATATGATTTGTGAAGACTTTGGGCTGTTTCTAGCCACTGTTGTATTACCTTAACTTTTTCCATGGCTTGTTCTACTAGATCTGGCCCAACCAAGGTGGTTTCACCCACTTTAAACCATCCAATTGGTGACCTACATTTCCTCCCATACAAAACTTCATAAGGTGCTATCTTGATACTCGCGTGGTAACTATTATCATAGGCAAATTCAATAAGTGGAAAATGGTCCAACCAACTACCTTTAAAGTCCAATGCATAAGCTCGCAACATATCTTCAAGTGTCTGAATGGTGTGTTCTTCTTGACCATCCATTTGAGGGTGGAAAGTTTTACTCAAATTCACGTGTGTCCCTAAACTCCTTTGGAAGGACTTCCAAAACGTTTTAGTGAATTGAGCCCCCCGATCAGATATAATGGAGACTAGGACTCCATGTAGCCTGACTATCTCTTTGAGGTACAACTTGGCATACTCTTTAGCAGTATAATCACTCCTGACTGGCAAGAATTGTACTAACTTTTTGAGTCTGTCAACTATTACCCATATGGAGTCAAACTTCTGAAATGAGCGAGGCATCTCGGTAACAAAATCCATATTGATCATATCCCACTTCCATGTTAGAAGCTCTATACACTGCATATAACCTCCTTGCTTTTGGTGTTCTACTTTCACTTGTTGGCAAGTTGGACATTGAGCCACAAATTCTTCAAGATCCTTTTTCATGCCTCCCCACCAAAACATTCCCTTCAGGTCATGGTACATCTTAGTTGATCCTGGGTGGATGGAATATCGGGAATGATGGTCTTCTTCCATTATCCTCTTTCTTAATCCATTAATATCAGGCACACATAATCTATTTTGGCAATAATGTACTCCATTTTGTGTAAGGTCAAAGCCCTTTAACGTACCCTGACTCACCGTTTCCTTAAGCTGTCGTAGAATAGGATCCTCGAACTGTGTTCCTTTCACCTCCGTTACCAATGAAGACTCCGCAGTTATGCACAACAACCCCTTCCTTTGAGGTTTCAAGAAGGTGAACTCCCAAATTAGCTAGTTGTCGTAAATCCTTAGCCACTCCTTGACTTACCACACCTTGATCACCAGTACTCATGATTGCCTTACGACTCAGAGCATCAGCTACCACATTTGCCTTCCCTGGATGGTATAGTATATCAACGTCATAATCCTTTATTATCTCTAGCCATCTTTGCTATCTTAAATTTAGGTCTTTCTTCTTACAGATGTATTGCAAACTCTTCTGTTCAGTATATATGTCAACGTGAACCCCATACAAATAGTGGTGCCATATTTTCGGAGCAAACATAACCGCAGCTAGCTCAGGATCATGTATTGGATAGTTTTTCTCATGTGGTCATAGCTGTCTAGATGCATAAGCAATTACCCTACTATGTTGTGTCGGTACACACCCTAAGCCAACTCCTGAAGAATCGCAATACACTGCATACCCCTCAATGTCTTTTGGAAGTACTAGCACAGGTGCAGAAGTTAGCTTATTTTCAGCTCTTAGAAGCTCCGTTCATAATCATCATTGTATAGGAACTTTGTTTCCTTATGTGTCAACTTTGTTAGAGGTGTAGAAATAGAAGAAACCTTCAACAAACCTCCTGTAATAACCTGCCAAACCTAGGAAGCTCCAAACTTTTGTTTGTGTTGTTGGTCTTGGTCAATCTTTCACAGCCTCTATCTTTTGTGAATTAACCCTTATTCCCTCATCGGATACAATATGACCCAAGAATGCCACTGATTTTATCCAAAATTCACATTTAGAAAACTTGGCATACAACTGTCAATCACGAAGAACCTGTAACACTTGTCGTAAGTGATTTACGTGGTTCGCTTCTGATCTTGAATATACCAAAATGTCATCTATAAATACTATCACGAACACATCCAAGAAAGGCTTAAATACCCTGTTCATCAGATCTATAAAAACTGTTGCTGCATTCGTTAGCCCAAATGACATAACAATAAATTCAAAGTGACCATAGTGTGTTCTGAAAGCTATCATAGATATATCTTTCTCCTTCACCCTCACTAGTGATAACCTAATCTCAAATAAATTTTTGAAAAGCATTTGGCACCCTATAACTGATCAAATAAATCATCAATCTTGGGAGGGGGTATTTATTCTTAATTTTCACCCTATTCAACTGTCGATAGTTAATAAACATTCTCAAGGTCCCATCCTTTTTGAGTACAAATAACACTGGTGCACCCCAAGGGGACACACTAGGTCTTATAAGACCCTTCTTCAATAAGTCTTTTAACTGCTCTTTTAATTCACCCGATTCCGCTTGGGCTCTTCTATAAGGAAGGATGGAAATAGGTTGAGTGCCTGGAAGTAAGTCAATACTAAAATTTGTTTCTCGTTTTGGAGGTAAGCCTGGAAGTTCTTCAGGGAACACATCAACAAATTCATTCACTACTGGAACTGGTTGAAGAGTTGGTGATTCTGCCTCCATATCCCTCACTCTAACTAAATGACATATATACCCCTTGGATATCATCTTTTTGACCTTAAAATAAGAGATAAACTTCCCCTTTGGTGCCCCAACATTGCCTTCCCATTCAAGAACTGCCTGATTTGGAAAGTAGAAGTACACTTTCTTAGTTCGGCAATCTACTGTTGCATAGTAAGAAGCTAACCAATCCATACCCATTATAACATCAAACTCCACCATTTCTAGCTCAATAAGGTCAGCCAATGTGTCACGATCACAAACAGTTACCACACAATCATTATAAATCCTTCTGGCCATAATAAATTCACTAGTAGGTGTGGACACTTCAAATGGTTTGTTCAATAATTTGGGTGTTCTCTTAAGATTCCCAGCAACTAGTGGGGTAATGTATGGTAGTGTAGAACTAGGGTCAATTAATGCATATAAATTATGTGAAATGATGGACAATATACCTGTGATCACATCAGGTGAAGCTTCTATATTTTGCCAACTCCCTAGAGCATAAGTGCGATTCTGGACTCCGCTAGAGCTAGCTACCCCTCTAACACCTTTACCATGACCCATAAGTGCTTGTTGACCCCTACCTAATGGAGGAACTAACGATGCTACTGCAACAGCTGACCTAGTAGATTGTGCTATATCACCCATACGCCTCCTCGGGTAATCTCTCATCATACGCCCTGGCGCACCAAACCAATAACAAGCATCTTCACCAACATGACATATACCTAAATGACTTCTTTCGCACTATTTACAAGGCTACGCAGGGGTCATTTACCGACCTGCTGAATATGCTGTTGTTTGGGCACCTTGTCCTTCACTTCTTGGATCAAACTGATTTCTCCTAGACCCCTGAAGTTGTGGTGGAGAACTGGCAGCAGGGCAGGGGAATGATGGCCTAGGCTGTCTATTAAAAAACTGATGCCTAAGCTCACCTTGCAACAGTGTAAACTCCCTGTAGACCTGGACCTCTTGGACTACCCCCTTTCCAACTCTTGTATCCTTCTTCTTTGCCTTTGATCCTCCAATTTCTGTGCAAAAGCTTGCATTCTCTCTATATCTATGTCTTTGATCAAGGAAGCAATGGTATAGTCTCTGACCAGATATATATCCAATCTATCCACATACTGATGAACTCTATCGGCCATAGTAGCAACTACATTAGGAGCATACCTGGCAAGGGAAGTAAATTGAAGGCTATAGTCCCTCACGCTCATAGTCCCTTGGTGGAGATTCAAGAACTGATTTGCACGAGCCTCTCGGATCTCTAATGGAAAGTAATGGTCAAGAAATGCCCCTTTCAACTCCTTCTAGGTAGTTTGGGGTGCATCTATAGCCTTAGATTGCTTCCAAGCTTCATACCACAATATAGCCACACCCTTCAACCTATATGTCACTAACTCGACACCTTCTGTACCACTCACATGCATAACATCTAAAGTCCGTTGAATCTGATCAATGAAGTCTTGGGGATCTTCATTAGAATCTGACCTAGTAAAGTGTGGGGGGTCCAAATTAAGAAAATCAGGTATCCTTGTGCCAACTGCCCTATTCGCACCACCTACACCTATAATCGGACCTTTCTGTCTTTGACCTTGGCACAAAAACTATATGGGTCAATACTTGGACTGCATTTCCTAGGTCCTACACGGTAGCATCAATAGGTAGTTCTGGGGAAATTTCACTACTTCCAAGTTCATCAGGAGCTGGAGGTGTTGGAGATGTTTGTGACAGAGACTCCTCTTAAACCTCATTTCGTTATTTCACCTGACTGGGTATACCAACCACCACTTCTACTCTCTTCCCTTTCCTTTGTTTTGCCTAGTTTTTGGCATACTTTTTGTACAAAACACTTTAGGAGTTAGACATAATGTACCTATTACACTTGGCTTTATGGCACGATCTAAAGAATGAAAAGAAAGTGGCAACATCTAAATGCCACGTAGCCTCCTCCTTATAAATGTGGTGCACAACACATTGGTAAACAAGATTCTACATAGACACTGCTTTGTAGACTCCCTAAGATGACCGACTCTGATACCACTTCTGTCACGCCCAAAGTCCCGTTAGGGCGGACTGGCACCCGTTACCGATGAGGCTCGAGAGAACCAACATGTATCCATGCACTTTCTATACATATTATAAGGGATTTCTATATTTGACATGTCTTTAAGAAAATAAACAGTGATAACAAGCAATAAGGAAATACATATGGCTAGGCCGTTGGGGCCACAGTGTTTAAAGTACGAGACATGACCACACTTTAACTTACATATTCTACAAAGCCTCTAGATAAGGAAAAGTATCTGATAAGGGTTGGGGCAGGCCTCGCCTCAACTAACTATAGAATACAAAAAAATAAGCTCTAGACACACAAAGCTCCGAAGCAACCTGGAGCTTGGTAACAACAGTTGGATATCATGTACTCCTACTAGGGAAATCTACTAGCACCTGTACCTGTAGCCTGAAATGCAGGTCCTCCGTAAGGGATGTCAGTATGAGATAATGTATTGAATATTTAAGGAAGGAAATATTGTATACAAAGTAACAACTTAAATGAAACTATACACTAGTGTAGGATAAGAGACCACCTTTAGTTATACTGTGGGATCATGTACTTTATGTTCTTTTTATTACTTTACCTTTACTGTATAATCTGTACACAGCATGTAATATAAATTACCAGCTGACCAGTGGTAAATCTATATAGGGATCGACCCTGGCTAGGCTTTTCCTTTAACCCCTTGGGCTACCCCCCGTGATAGGATCGACCCTGGCTAAGTGATTCTTCCACCCCTCAGGTTACCACCCATCCATAAGCAATATACTTTACTTTATCTTTCAATTACCTTTGAAATGATTCTTTCGGTAGTCGTAATATTAGAGCTGTAGGACTGTAGATACAACATATGACATGTAAATAATCACAAAAGACAACATCACAATGAAAGGAGTAAGTTACACAAATAATGAAATGCATAGGAGGTAGAACAACACATGAACTTTATCTAGTAGAACGAAATCATGCATCTTGGTATCCAAGTATGTATGCAGATTTAAAGGTGACTATGTATGGGAGCATACGAACATGTGAAAGAGTCGAGACATGGTTAATAGTGTTGTCGGAGTTGGTACGTGCCTTTATGTGCCAAGGAGGTATCTATGTTTCATGCCAAATAATATGAAATCAAGTAGCCTTACATACCTCGCTATACGACCTCGCTATTACCTTGAGATAACCTTCTATTCCTCCGAGTATTTATCTACAACATAGTAGGTGATAAAACTAGCATTAGCAGCCAATAGATACATGTTGGCAGCCCACTGTCATAAAAATAACATACGGGCAGAAAGCGGGTAATTATAAACCCGAGCGTATTCTTTCAACCTTTTCGCCCATAATCGTACTTTTCTAATACACATTATCATATATATATCATGTATAGCCTATTTCAGTGCCATAATAGCCTTACAATAGCCCACAAAGCACAAGACATAACATTTCTATGCAACATACAAATAGGCAGCATAACGTTACCTCCCCTTGCTACATTACGACGTTGACGATTCCAAAACTTAACCAATTTCAACCAAACTATTCCAACCATATTTATACATATAAATAGTCCTAAAACAGTTCAGAAACAGTCCTCAAAGTAGGTGAAGGACCTGAGACCATAACCCCCAATCAATTAGCCCACAAATTCCTATTACGAGCATAATTATTATATCACACAAGAACTTTCACGGACTGTAAAAATGGTGTAGAAGCCCTTATACATCATTATAAAACCAATACTCATTAAGAAAAGTAGCCTCCCTTCATAATCAATCCAACCAAGAGAAAAGCTTTCAAATAAACAAGAAAAATGTAAAACAACTTTTGGAACACATGTTGTCCAATAATTTCAGCATAGATATGACCAGCATAGTCTCTTGTTTTGCATAAGAAAACCATACTAAACACACAACTATAATCACTTAACTTTACCGTCAAGGTTGAGGGCCTCCTTAAGAACCCTAAAAGCTCCTTTTGGCTACTTTACATAGTTAAGAAGTGTAGAGAAAAAGCCTTAAGAAAATCTGATTTTTTTGTTCAGGTTCAATGACATGAGTGAGCTGATTTTAAGCCCCTTTTAAAGGAGCACATGCCCGACGTGACAATCTCATTTGAAGCCTTATTTTATTAAGAAATCAAAGTACCATTTTGCCCCTTTAACTTAGCTTTATTGGGCTCAAATTGGTTGGGCCTTTGCTGCCTATTTTGTTTCCTTTTGTCTTAGCTAGTTTTGGCCCAACTCACCAAGTGAGTTTTGTTGTACTTAGGCCCTTTCTCTATTATTCTTAGGCTGAAAATATAGTCCATTTGTAATGATAAAACATGGGATATAGTTACACCCTTAATAAGGACTTTATTCATAATCGGACTTGGGCAAATTCGACGTTAGGCCTCATTTCCGTTTAGCTAGCAAATTTAAGCAAAGAAAGTAGGTGAATCACCTGCTAGCTTCCTAAGTCCTACAAGCACCTCAATTCTCTCACTTTTTTTAGGGTCGTGATCTCCTCAATTCGACTTAAAACTTATTTACACTCGACCCTCTTCATCATTAGACATACGTATCGCCCTTTGATTGGAGATTGAAGCATTTTTAAAAATTGGCGCTAATTTTACCAAACCATATCATGATTCATTTGCGTAGTATTAGTATTGTAAGATGTGGGATGTTACAAAAGTCATACCTTGTGATTTTGTTGAATTTGACATGGTGGATTTTGATATTGTTCTTGGATTGGATTGTTTACATGCGTATCATGTTTCTATTGATAGCAAAACCCGCAAGGTTAGGTTCTAATTCCCTAATGAGCCCATCCTTGAGTGGGAGAGTTGTAATGTAGTGGTCAATGGTAGATTTATTTCTTATCTTAAAGCACAAAAATGGATTTCTATGGTTTGTATTTACCATCTTGTAAGGGTTAGGGATATTATGTCTAATGTCCTTATTATTGAGTCGGTTCCAGTGGTCAATGAGTTTCTTAATGTCTTTCCCAAATGAGCTTACTAATGTTCCTTCCGAAAGGGAAATATACTTTTGTATAGACCTCCTTCACAATACACAACCCATTTCCATTCCCCCTTATCGTATGGCCTGGCGGAGTTGAAGGAGTTCAAGGATCAATTGAGGGATTTGTTGGAGAAGGGTTTCATAAGGCGTAGCAAGTCACCTTGAGGTGCATCGGTGTTACTTGTAAAGAAAAAGGATGGTTCTCTTAGAATGTGCATCAATTACCGACAACTCAATAGAGTCACTGTAAAGAATAAACATCCTCTACCAAGGATAGATGACCTTTATGATCAAGTACATGGGGCTAGTCACTTCTCTAAGATTGATCTTCAGTCAGGATACCACCAAGTAAGGGCGATGGAGTGTGATATTCCAAAGACGGCTTTTCAAACTCGGCATGGGCACTTTGAGTTTGTGGTAATGTCATTTGGGTTGACTAATGCACCGACAATATTTATGGATCTCATAAATAGTGACTTTAAACCCTACCTTGATATATTTGTGGTGGTCCCTATTGATGATATCTTAATTTATTCCTGTAGTATGGAAGAACATGTGAATCACTTGAGGGTGGTGTTGCAAATTTTGAGCGATGAGAGGTTACTTGCTGAATATGAAAACTGTAAGTTCTTGTTGAAAGAGGTTGCATTCCTAGGGAATGTTGTGTTGAGTGATGGCATTAAAGTGGACCCTAAGAAGATGGAGGTGATAAGGAATTGGCCTAGGAGATTGACTCTGATGGATATTAGGAGTTGCTTGGGTTTGGTGGGTTACTATCAGAGGTTTGTGAATGGTTTCTCTTCTATTGCTTCCCCTATGACAAAGTTGACTCAAAAGAAGGAAAAGTTTGTTTGGACCAATGAATGTGAAAAGAATTTTCTAACTTTCAAAGACAAGCTTATCTCCACTCCTATCTTGGCTCTATCGGAAGTGTTAGAAAGGTGGGTGTATTATGATGCCTCAAAGATTGGTTTGAGGTGTGTTTGGATGCAAAATGGCAAGGTTATAGCAGATGCCTCTAGGAAACTTAAGGTGCATGAGCAAAATTATCCAACCCATGATCTTAAATTAGCTGTTGGGGTGTTAGCTTTGAAAACTTGGCGTCCTTATTTGTATGGGGTTCATTTAGATGTGTTCACCGACTCAAGAGTCTGCAATATGTGTTTACACAAAAAGATCTTAACTTGAAGCAAAGAAGGTGGTTAGAACTCCTTAAGGATTATGACATGAGTGTGCACTATCATTCTGACAATGCTAATGTTGTGGTCGATGCTCTGAGTAGAGTATTCATGGGTAGTCTTGCTCATATTGATGTTGGTACCAAAGAGGAGGCTAGAGAAGTTCACCAGTTAGCTAGGTTCGAGTTTAGGTTGAATGAAGTTGAAAATGCTGGCGTTGTGGTTGTTGATGGTTCCAGATCTTCTTTGATTGAAGAAGTCAAGTCAAAACAAGACCTTGACATCGCCTTGCTAGGGTTGAAGGATTTTGTGAAGGATGATAAAGTAGAGATTTTCTCCCAAGAGGAGATGGTGTCCTCAGGTTCCAAGGTAGGTTGTGTGTGCCTAATGTTGATGACTTGAGGGAGTTGATTTTGAAGAAAGCCCATAATTCATCCTATTCTATTCACTTCGGTTCCACAAAGATATATAGAGACTTGAGGGAGGTATATTAGTGGGGTGGTATGAAGAGGGATATTGCAAAATTTGTAGCCGGATGTCATAGTTCCCAACAAGTGAAAGTCGAACATCAAAGGCCCAGTGGCCTAGCCCAAGACATAGAAAGTCCTACTTGGAAGTGGGAAGAGATCAACATTGATTTTGCGATTGGTTTGCCTAAGACTAGGAAACACTTTGATTCTAGTTGGGTTATTATTGATAAGATGACAAAGTCTGCTCACTTTTTACTGGTTAAAACAACCTCTGGTGCCAAAGATTATGTCAAGTTGTATATCCATGAGTTGGTTAGGTTGCATGGGGTGCCCTTGTCTGTCATTTCAGATCGTGGTGCTCAATTCACTTGTCATTTTCGGGGATCCTTCCAAAGGGGTCTTGGTACCTAGGTCAAGCTTAGAACGGCTTTTCATCCTCAAACGGATGCCTAAGCCGAAAGGACTATCCAAACTCTTGAGGATACGCTTAGAGCTTGTGTTTTGGAGTTTTAGGGTATTGGGATGAACACCTTGCACTTATTGAGTTTGCCTACAACAATAGATACCACTCAAGAATTGATATAGTTCCATTAAAGCTTTATATGGTAGGCGTCATAGATCCTCAGTTGGGTGGTTTGATGTGGGGGAGATGGCCTTATTAGGCTCGAATTTGGTTATGGAGGCTTTGGAGAAGGTGAGGTTGATAAGGGAAAAGTTGAAGATGACCCAAAGTAGACAAAATTCTTATTCTGATGTGAGGAGAAGAGACCTTGAGTTTAATGTTGATGATTGGGTTTACTTGAAGGTCTCTCACCCATGAAGGGTATGGTCTTATTTGGCAAGAAAGGCAAATTGAGCCCAAGGTTCGTAGGACCCTATAGGATTTTGAGAAGAGTTGGTAAGGTTGCCTATGAATTGGAGTTGCCTAGGGATATGACCATGGTTCACCCAGTCTTCCATATGTCTATGTTGAGAAAGTGTGTGGGTGACCCAGGTGCTATAGTGGCCTTAGAGGATGAGGGTGTTGTAAAAGATAATTTGACCTATGAGGAGGTCCTGGTGGAGATATTGGATAGACAAGCGAAAAGGTTGAGGAACAAAGATCTAGCATCCGTCAAGGTCCTTTGGAGAAATCAAAAAGTTAAAAGTGCGCGTGGGAAGCCTAAGAGGATATGAAAAAGCGATATCCATAGCTCTTCCACTCTACTCAAGCTGAAGGTAATAAAATAACTCTCATCTGTGATTTCAAGTCTTGAGTTTCAGGCCTCATGCCAATTTTCCATGCGTTCATGTTCATGGTAACAAGTTTATGGTGGTTTTTGACATTCATGTTGAGATTCTTTTTTAAAAAAAAATGTTTAAGTGCATCTGTTGCACTCATGTCTGGCTGAAATCTTCATCATTACTTCTTGTTTGCATGTCTTCTTGATATTTAGGGATAAATAACCCAAGGGGGATATATTGAAACACCAATCACTTGCTTCAGAATGCCTATAGTCGTGATTTCCATATATCTCAAAATCCATGTGTAATTTAAAAAACCCAACTTCATATTCTTGATTAGAGGGAAAAATTGAGCGGGAAATGGGTAAAACCCAGATTTTAGAAGACCCATAGTAAAAAATAATTTTTTCTAATTTATGATTTCCAGAGAACCTGCACCCAGGCCGTGACACGCCTAGGGCACATAGAAGTGTAATTTTTTCAAGCGTGCCTGGTCTGCGTCGTGACTGGGGCACAGACTAGTGCTATTTTTCCCCTATTTTTATATTTTGTCCAAGGGCATTGGGATAATAACCCAATTCCTATTTAAGTGTGAAATCCTCCAAACTTGGTCATTTTTCAACTCTAGAACTCACAAAACCTTCTCCAAAACCTTTCCAGGACTTTATCAATATCACTCTTCAAATTCAAGGATCTCAAGAACAACTTTGTATTTCAAGGACCCAATCCAAGCTTCAAGTCTCCTTCAAGTTTACTCCAAGAAATTTCCAAGTTTAGATATGTGGATCTTCATCCATTGTTCTTTTCACCCATGGAGCCCAACCTTCTCATTTTATGAAAATTGCATGATTTCAAGTTGTATTACTTAGGGGTATCTCTTATTATGAATTATGAATGTAAATTATGTTGGGTTTTTATCAGTTATTGATTGATTATGCATGAATATCCATTTTAATATCATATCATGAGTTGATTTATATCTACTGAAGTTTTGCATGAAGTGAACTATGAATATTATGAACTATTGTGAATTTTGAGATGAATTTCAAGATACCCAAAAGGAGGGTTTTACTACTATTGGTGGGTTGATTTGAATTAATTTACTCCTTATTGTTATACTCTTGAGTTACATAATTTTGAATAAGTGTCATGAACCCACCATGTGTTTGATGAAATTACATGACAAAAATTTCTAAGTTGTTGATGAACTATTGCATAATTTAAAAGTCAAGTGATTTCAGGATAACTATAGGATTCCAAGCATGTATTAAATTCATGAAAAGTATCTATGATGTTACAAGTTACAAGTTGAGCCTTATTTCAAGATTTTATCATAATGTGAGCTATTCATGTCAAGTTGAGTGATCAAGCATGATTATTATTTTACCCTCATGTTCAAGTTCTTGTAAGCTCACTAGAAGAGGTCAAGCATGTGAATGAGCTACTCATGTCATGTCACCATGTATTTTATAAGTTATTCATGTTACGATTAAAGTATTATTATTTCAAGTATTCCATGGGATCAGAATTAGCACCGATTGAGGCTTAAGATGGGGGCTTGACTCAAGGGGTCCTTATATAAAGTCTTTAGTCTCTAAACTATGTGCCACCATAGGATTATATGGTTTCCCTAAAAGGTCCTTTACTAGTGAATCCATCTAGTTTCATGTTATGATTTATGGTTTGCCTTGGCAAGTAGACCACACTTTGTCGGGAGGTGTCATGCTCGGTCACTTTAGCAAGGGGGTGTCATGGTTTGGATTCCAAGTAGTAGCCTTTTGCTCAGTTTATGTTGGTTAAGGTCTCCTCTCACATATCTATGAGACATTATGCAAGTTAAATATTTTACATGCACATTTTATTACAAGCATTGATAATACATCCATTGCCTATATGTATGCATTTTGAATATTATGGCTTATACCTTTACTGCATTACACCCTATATACTTAGTACATTCCAAGTACTAACGCATACTTTATGCCTATATGATATTACCATGTAGGGATTGGAGCTCCTATCGATCATCCTCCTCCATGTGGCTAGCTCGGTTCTTGGAGAAAGTTTTATTTGGTGAGTCCTCAACACCGAGGACAATATAGATTTTATTCATGCTATGTTGAGACTTCTTCTTCATGTTGGACACTTATTAGTATGAGGGTGAGCCCAAGAAATGTCTTAGCTCCCGCTCTATTTTTAAGTAGAGGCGTTGTTGGATACTATGTTTGTATATGCTTATGAGCTTGACTCATGTGATTTATGATTATGAAAGATTTCCCTTAGTCCCACTTCCCTTTTGAATAATTGACTCTTGTTATTGTTTTATTTTGCTTCCGCAACTAAGGATGTGTACATGATATGCTAAGAGACTTGTTTGGGTTGTCCCGTGACTTCCCATTCATTGTGTTACGTCTAGGCCCTAGGCTTGGATCATGATAATCTTAGTTATGTCAGTTGAGGTCGCATCCACACTATATATATGAGCATCATTTGCACTTCATGCATCACGAATTTTATGGCATTTTGTTATATTACATTCCCTGCTATATATCTCTTTCTATATTATGCACCCTTGTCATCTATCATTGAAGCGTAGGTTTGATAAGTGACATGCTTTGCATCCCGCATACCTAGTACATTCAAATATACTAACGGGTACTTTTTCCTACATGATCTCACCATGTAGGTACCAAGAACTTTGATCATCCACCATTTGACACTTAGCTCCGATCTCAAGTTTGCTTGTAGTGGTGAGTCCTATCTTTCAAGGACGACCCACCATCCTTCTACCTATGTTTTCTTTTGTCTCTTTTACTTACTTTGAGGGTGAGTCGGGATATGTCTTGGGTCCCCACCTAACTTATGTTAGAGGCATTGTTGGACATCTTGTAAACTCTTTTACGTTTATGTTAAGTGTTAAGGTTGAAGTTTATGTTATGTCTTGGTTATCTTTTGGCTATTGTTATGTGATTCAGTTATGAGACTTGTGGTTTATTATATGATATGATTGAAAAATCATATGTCCGGAATTGTCCCCATAGCGTGAGTCCTACTTACCTATCCCTTAGTCTTATGTGCTACATGTTATGTGGATCCATGTTAATCCCTTTCCCCTAAGATATACCTATAGCGTGAGTCCTACTTTCCCGTCCATTAGAACTATGTCTTTACTTTTGAATGCGCTTCCGAACCGATGATGTGAATTTTGGTATTTTGAGGCTTGTTTGGGGACTCTCTAGTTCCCATTAGCAGTGTCATTCCTAGACCCTAGGTCCGGGTCGTGACACCCGCACCCCTCCTCCCTTAGACTATGAGGTACAATGTCTATTTTACCCTTCATTTTTTCAATCACCATCTATGTTATATCTTTTTTATATTAATATAACTACTTATCTTTTAATCGTGGTATTTGATTTGTAATTTAAAAAATATTATATCTTCTTTTTTATTTAAGTTGGTCAATCTTCTTATAAAATTTTTATAAAATATAATGCTATTATCTCATAATTGTTATTTTAATATTAAACGAATATAGTATGTACACGCATTTATATATGTATGTGTGTGCATGTTTTAGTTTTCTCTTAGTAAGACAAGTTGCTATTAAATTGTTGATGTTTCCCATTATACATATTTGATACGTACAAAAACAACTAGAAAATTAAAATACAATATCATCGACATTTAGGTTGTGTAGATACTGTAGCATACATATAGTATACAAGTGATTCGTATGGAAATAATATGTGTTTTTACCACCAACTCTAGTAATGTAGCTGATGCTTTGCTTTTTTCTTATTCTCTTACCTTGGGCTCAGGAGGCATCAGTTTGTAACGAACAAAACAAATGCAAACATTAAGAGTAAACCTGCTAGATTAGAATTTTTCTTTTGATATGTACCACCAAAATTGGGCGTCGTCGAGTTTTATCAATCAATAGTATGCAAATATGTAACAGCTTAACCATAACCTTGCCAATATTGTATTTGAATTTTGTTTTTAAGCTCCTTCAAATGCTATAATTCTAGTTTATTTACAGCAAAACCGGACAATTGATAATGTAATACAAGCATTAGAGGCAGCTTAATTTCAGTTTTCGTATTTTCTCTTGCAGTTACAGAAAGCAGAATTTCTTGTTCATTGACTAATATTTACAACAGTGCAACTTCAAAGGAATAATGTCCATCTCGGAAGCTACTCAGGCGCCATGTATATATCTTGTCGCTCCCATAAGATTCCTTGTCATGCCTGATGTGTCTCTATTGAGTAGAATATCTTTTCTATGGATATAGCTGTGAAGGAAGGGTTTCGCCTAATTTTATGAAGCAAGAAGAAGAGAAAATAGGAGGTGAGTTGCCTCTATCACCTCAAAACTAGCCATAAAATGAAAAACAAGCTGCCCAATCTGGTAACTTATTAACAGATGATTCATATGATATTAAAAATTCTCCAGGTACTTATGATATATATGAGTATATGACGAATGTATCATATTCACAATTCATAGAATCACTTGGTAAGAAATTTGTTGAAGAAGCTAGCAACATTCTCTCACAGTTGCAATCTCTTACATAGTCCTGCCCTTGCTATCAAGGAAATTATATGTCAAACTGGGTAGCGTCTTCCAAAGAGTAGCATAGAGAAGGACGATTTGCATGTAATAATCAAGCTATACCTAGTTGAACATTTGTCAAGTTCCTAACTATGCATTGTAAACTCTAAAGTAGAAATGTACTTGTTCAATAAGGGACTAACTGAAAACCTGATATGTCCGTTGTATGAAGTGGAGAATGAAACTGTAGATCATTATTTTCTTTGAATGTGACTACAATTCCTTTCAAGAATATGGTGCAAGTACTAGTGGATGGTAAGGCTGTTATAGCATGTCATGACCCAAAACCTAGGTCATGATGCCACACACCCCAAAACCAACTTAGTTTGTAAACCTATCTCAAACATTGCGGAAAACGATGGTAAATATACATATGAGAATGCTAGAGTGAAATTAGACCACAAATGAAAAAAATTGAGATACAACAAAGTTACTGTGAAAACCTGGTATAATAAGTATTAAAGAGCATTCTAATATAATATCTAACTTCTAAAGTCAACACCTTGCTTTGGAATATATATAAAGACAAATGAAAGATGAAGCTTGAATAATGATCTGCACTGGGATCTCTAATCTCACTACAGCTTTCGAAGCTCAAACATTGCACAATCAATTCAAGAATCTCAAGTACCACTTATACTGTCAGGAAATACAAAAGATTACAGAAGAAGAGGTGAGTATAGTCTTAAAGTTCAAGGGGGGGAGGGAATTGAATTTTCTTTCCCTTTTCTTTTTAAAATTAAACCTGCATTCAGTTAGTCAACTAATATAGCATGTAGTCGACTATGACGTGTTAAATAAGAATACAAATATTTGAAGTGCATAAAAGGAAAATTCAACACTGGATATTTTTATACTAGTTAGGATTCAATATGAATCCTAGTTCCAGTCCCCTTAGGTTGCAAGAGATTTCTCTTTTCAACTTTTTTTTTGTCTTTTTTTTTTTATTTTTGCTTTTCTTTTGATACATACCTCTCTTTCAACTTTTTCTTCTTTTCTCTCTCTTTTTCTAACACAGTAACAAAACTAAATGTTACAGTAATTTTCTAAAGATGGAGAGTATTGAAGAAGGGCTTGAAATGTAGTAGGCTTGTATGAGTCTTGAGATATCCTGGATGCCTACTTTTATGTAGAAAAGATGGCATCCTAAGGGAGTTGATCCTTGGATTGAGGCTTTGATGTATCCTCTCTCCAAGAATAAGGTAAGACTTTTTAGGTAGGCAGTTAGATCATATCTTCCTTCCTTGTTTAGTTCCTGACCCAGATCCTTTATGGATATAATTGTCTTCAAAGTTGGATCTTTTCTTGGTACTTATCTTCTCATTGATTTGTTGAATCTTTAACCAATCTTTCCGTTAATGTTGGATTCTTTCATGGTAGTGATCTTCTGTCAAATTTGTGACTGATTTGCCATAACTATAGCAACTTATCTTCTTCCTTTAGTGCCGAGATTCTAGCTCTTTAAGATGCACTTTTCCTTTTGTGACTTGAATCTGCCAGATCTTGAATGTCTTTATTATTTATGAAGATATATTTCCTTTTTGATGCATTCACCGTAAGAAATCTTCATTCAATACAATTAGGACTAATAAAATTGATCTTTCTCATCTCCTTATTATCTGATCGATTCTTTTTCCATGAATAAGGTTTTTAAAGAAGGTAGTAGCAGAATCTTCTCAGATCTTTCCAGTCTTGCAATAGTAAGATCTCTCTTGATTGATTCTCTCCAATTCAAAGATGCTTGATTGATTTTTCCAGATTATTTTCCTTTCTCAGTGTGTATTTGATCTATTCTTTCCGGTCCAAATATGCTTGATTGTCTTTCCAGATTTGTTGTCCTTTCTTGCTTAGTGTTAAATTGATTCCTCCAAATACTTATGCTCTTGGTGCCTCCAACTAGATTTTCTTGATAGATGCTTCCATGTCGTATCTTAGTTGGATTGTTTCCTTTTTAATATTTTTTTCAATTTGTCATCAATCAAAATATATTAGCACTAGCAATCTCCCCCTTTTTGATGATGACAATACTAGTACTAATGTAGTCAACTTCCATGGGTGTATAATCATATAATCGACTTCTTGGCTTTACTCCCCCTGACTAGTAGCATAGGTGCTCCCCCTGAATTCTTGCATAGGGTAATGAACTTTTGCACAAGGTAGTCGAAGGGAAGTCGATTAACTACTTTACTAATACTTAGTCTTCTTTCTCTCCCCCTTTGTCATCAGCAAAAAGGAAGCAACAAGAAATAATGGGCAACAAAAGTATTACGTAGCACCATGGTAGAAATAGTCCTTAACAAAATAGAAAATTAGTTTAAGTGAGACAATTCAACACATAACAAGAAATAGTTAGCCAAAAGGTTGACACAAATGGAAAGACACACAATGCAGACACACAATACAACAAAAAAATAATAAATACGCATACTTAAATGTGGTGAAAAGATACTTAATCAGAAAGCTAAAAAGATTTGGAGATAATATTTAAAGAATTTTTGAGAAAACAGAATCTTCTTCAAGCAAAGGTTTTGTAAAAAATCAGCCAATTGATTTTCAGTATTCACAAAAACAAGTTCAATATTGTCGTTCAAACATGATCTCTAATAAAATGATGTTTCGTATATATGTGCTTAACTCTAAAATGGTGCACCAAATTTTTAGTCAGACAAGTAGCACTAGAGTTATCACATAAAATTAGAGCAGGTATAGCATTGGCATCAAAATCATTCAATTATTGAATCATCCAAAGAACCTGAGTAGGACAAAATTCGATAGTCACATATTCGACCTTATTGGTGGAGACGGATACATAATTTTGTTTCTTGCTATTACAGGAGAAGGAGTCTCCAAGCAATTGACAAGGACCACTAGTGCTTTTCCTATCGACTTTGTCACCTGCATAATCAACATCTGAAAATCCATGAAGATGAAAAGTAGAAGATTTTTCATACCAGCAAACAAAAGAGATAGTTCCCACTAAAAAAATGAATCATTCTCTTTACAACAGTTAAATGGGATTCTCTGGGAACAGCCTGAAATCTAGCACATTTGCAAATACTTAACATGATGTCTGGTCTACTAACAGTAAGATAAAGCAATGATCCAATCATACCTCTATATCAACACTCTTACCATTTTCATCTATATCTAGGTTGCATGAAGAGCTCATAGGGGTACTGATGGACTTTATGTTTTCCATTCCAAATTTTTGAATCAACTCCTTAGTATACTTACTTTGGCAGAAGAAGATCCCATGATTAGATTGAAAAAAAAAATTGAAGACCCAGAAAGAAGGTTAACTCACCTATTATAGTCATCTAGAATTCACTTTGCATAAGGTTGGCAAAGTTCTTGCACAAATTAGGGTTAGTACTTCCAAAGATAATGTCGTCAACATAAATTTGAATAATAATAGTGTCTGAGGAAACTTTTTTAATAAACAAGGTAGTATCAATGCTTCCTCGTGAAAAATCATGTGAAAAGAGAAATTCGCTTAGGTGCTCATTTCAAGCTCGGGGAGCTTGTTTGAGTTAATAAAGAGCTTTTGTCAACTTAGAAACATGAAAAGGGAAATCTGGATTTTCAAAACCTGGAGGTTTTTTTACAAGAAAAAACTTTTTCTTCGATAAATCCATTTAAAAAGGTGCTTTTAACATACTTTTGAAAAAGTTTAAAACCTTTAAAAGCAGTATAAGCAAGAAGAATTTGAATGGACTCTAACCTTGCTACAGGAGTGAATATTTCTTCATAGTTGACTCCTTTTTGTTAAGAGTAACTTTGAGCTACTAGTCTAGCTTTATTTCTGGTCACCTCTCCATCCTCGTTTAGCTTGTTTTTAAATACCCATTTTGTTCCAATGATAGTGATATTTTCAGGTTTAGGAACTAGAGTCCAGACTTGATTCTTTTCAAATTAATTCATCTCTTTCTTCATAGCATTTACCCAATCATTATCCTTTAGGGCTTCTTCTACCTTTTCTCATTCAAGTTGAGATGTAAGAGCGATGTTGGTATTTCTTTTGCTAGATATCTTTGTTCTTATTCTATCATTAACATTTTCGATGATAAAATTTTTGGGGTAATTGTTCTTACTTCTCCATTCATTAGGAACAATTTTTACTACTGGTTGACTTCTTCAACAGTAGTCGACTGATCCTTTTTTGCAACTGCTTGTGGATTTACTGTATTACTGTTAGTAGCATCTTCATCATCCGAACTATATCTTTTCTCAGAAATGGGATTAGATTCATCCAAAATAATATGTACAAATTCTTCAATAGTGGAGTTATGTTTGTTAAAATTTTGATAAGCTCTACTAAAGTAAGAGTGACTAAGAAAGATACCTTCATCCCTGCGTTATTGTGAACAAAACATTTATAGCCAAATGGATAAAAGCAAATGATATTTGGTTTCTTCTCATTCCATAGTTCGTATGGAGTAGATTAAATGCCTATTAAGAATATGACAAGCCATACTTACCATTTTAACCTAGAAATGGGGAGGAAGAGAGTGTTCACATATCATGGTCCTAGCCATGTCTTGAAGAGTTCTGTTCTTCCTCTCACCTACTCCATTTTGTTGAGGAGAATGAGGACCAGAAAAATTGTGTGAGTACCCTTCTTCATTGCAGAAGTTTACAAAGGCTCTGCTTTCGAATTCCTCTCCATGATAACTTCCAATAGAAGTGATGTAGTAACCCTTTTCTCTCTGTACTTTCTTACCAAAAAACTCAAACTTTTTTAAGGTATCAACCTTGTTAGCTAACAACATAACCCAAGTAAAATGAGAATAATCATCAACAATAACAAAGGCATAACTCTTACCACCAATACTTGTTGTTCTAGTTGGACCAAAAAGATCTATGTGAAGAAGTTGAAGTGCTTTTGTAGTAGAGATAAGAGTTCCTTATTTGCTTACCCATTTGACAAGCATCACAAATGTAATCCTTTGTGTAGTCCAGTTTTGGGAGTCCAATAACTAGTTCCAATCTAGCAAGATCTTCAACTAGTCTCACGCTTGCATGACCAAACTTTTTATGCCACATCCAAGGATCTTCAGAGATGGACGCCAGACAAATGTGGCTTGTTGATCTCTTTATTAAATCTAGTATGTAAACATTTTTGTCCCTGCTTTCTAGAAGAATTGTCTTTCCTGATACATCTTCAATAATGCATCCACTTTTCTTAAATCTTAATTCCAGATATAGATCACACAGTTGACTAATATTGTACCTTAATCTCTTCACACGATACACGTAACTTCACAAGTTTCATTAAAAGAGGTAGTTCTAATACCAATGACTGTTCCTGTGGAATTTTCACAAAATCAAATTTTTCCATCATTAAGTTCAGCAACAGATTTGAACAGATATTTGTTGCCTGTTATGTGATTTGAACATCCACTGTCAAGATACCATTTGCCTTTGGATTTAGTACGATGTTCCTGCAAGACAAGATCAATTTAATTTTTTGGTACCCAAATAGTTTTGTGTCTTTTTTGGCTAGCAGTGCTCTTAACTTTTCAGACCATATTGGAAGGCTTTGAGTGACGAAATTGACACTTGGAGAAGGCGTGTCCAGACTTTCCACAGTAGTGACAGGATAGTTGACTAGGTTGATTAGAACTAGAATGACTAGGAAAATCATTTTGAGAAATAGTTAACTTGAAGGATCTATTGGGGCTAAAATGTTTTTGAACATTTTTCAAGTGATTTTTAAGATCAAGGTTTTCTTCATCCAATAAATCTCATTCAACAGTGCAAACTTCGAGTTTAGTTTCCAATGCATTTTTTTCATCTTGTATGGATCTAAGATTCTTAAAAGATTTCTTCATGTCTATAATGGCTCGATCTAAGAGATCTTTCAAATTAAGATAATTTCAATAGAAATCATTATTTACCTGGCTGCTTTCACCTATAACCATGAAGCAGACATTTGTATTGTCTTTATTGTCATATTCTAATGTATCCTCGTCACTTCAACAACTGAAGGCTCTGCTTTTAAATTGCCCTTGAGGATACCTTCTTTTGGCTTCAAGACATTTACTTACAATGTGTCCAATCTTACCATATTCATGGCACCTGCCATCATTTTTCTGCTGTAATCAGTAATGTGTTTCTATATGAGAGGCATTATAGATCTCTGTTTGGGCAGGTTGAAGTGGGAGAAATGGCTTTGTTAGGTCTAGATTTGTTTATGGAAGCTTTGGAGAAGGTGAGGTTAATAAGCAGAATATTGAAGACGGTCCAAAGTCGGTAAAAGTCTTATGTCGGCACTAGGAAGAGAACCCTTGAATTTGAAGTTTCACCAATGAATAGTGTAGTTTGATTTGGCAAGAAGAGAAAGTTAAGCCCTAGATATGTAGGGCCTTACCGGATCTTAAGACTTGTTGGTAAAGTTGCATACGAATTGGAGGTTGCTTATGGAAATGGGCATGATTTATCCAGTCTTCCATGTCTCCATGTTGAGGAAGTGTATTGGGGACCCTAGTTCCATTGTGCCCTTAAAGATAGTTAATGTTGAAGAGAATTTGGCTTTTGAGGAAGTTCCAGTGGAAATTGTGGATAGGCCTGTTAAAAGGTTGAGAAATAGAGACATTGCATCTATCAAAGTCCTTTGGTGGAACCAACAAGTCGAAATCACGACTTCGTAAGCTGACGCCAATATCAAGAAGTGATACCCCTATCTCTTCCATTCTAATCAAGCTAGAGGTGGTAAGACCTTCCTATTTAGGACAATCCTAGCAAGTCATGTTTTGGTTATCTGTGCATAAGTATGTCATTATATGTTTGCATTATGAATGTTATCTGAAGCATGGTTTGAAAATTTCATTATAATATTTTGAATTTTTCATACAATGCATGCAATCTATTCCTTAGAGCTTGCCTTTAGCACATTCGGGGATGAATGTCCCCAAGGGTGAGATATTGTAAGGTCCCACGTGTGAATAGCATGAAGAAATGAAATCTAGAAATTTTCCTAGTACCAGTGGGTTTATGGAAAGGCCTACGAGTCGTAAGTGGCCCTATGAGCTATAACCTATATTCGTAGAAATGATGGACAACATGGTGAAATTTGGATTTTCAGGGATTCAATATACGATTTATCAGATGGCCTATAGACTAACTTATGAGCCTTAAGTCCCACGGTAAAATGACGTTCAGAGAAAGTTTTTGAGGGTTAAAAAATGTTAGAAGACAAAACACCTATCTTACTGTCTATATATAAGGTATTGTGGTCCTGATCGACAAGATTTTAAAAAGGATAAATTTGATATTTCCTATTTCCCCAATGTTATATTGTGATGTTTAATTTTTCAAAAGACCCCTTATGAGCCTATACAACCCTAGTCCACTCCATTCCCACTCATTAAAAATATTTGATGTTCCCAAACACTCTTAAGCTCTTCAATCTATCAAGCAAGAAAACCAAGCTACGGTTTTGATTTCTTCATCTTCAAACTAGATTTTCCATCTCCAAACAACCAAGGTATGTGAGTTTTGATTGTGGGAAGCTTCCTTCCACAAGCTCAACCATTCCTCTCTCCGATATTTTCATGTTGTGGATATTCATGAGTATTCTATAAACTATTTTATTTGACAAACAATATGAAGGAATATATAATGCATTACCTTTATACATTTCTATGCAATGAAAAGCTATGTGAGATCTATGAATTTTTTTGAGGGTTTGATGATACCCTAGCTAAGTCTTGTGATGATACATGATGGGTTATTTTTGGATGATGTTCAAATGGTTCCATTTTACACTTTTCAAGTCTTTTACTTTGAATTGCATGGTTTTTAACTCGTGTATATATACCCACCATGATTTGATTAAAGTTGTATGCAAAGATTCTATGATGTTGAGGGCCTTATGGAGAGATTATGCAAACTATGAATAATAGGGATCTTAGAAGGGCTATTATGCATGTTATAGGTATAAGAAGATTGTGAAAATTGTGAATGATTTGAAGCCCTATTCTTTGATATTATGAAGCCTTGGTTTTGATGAGGTACTCTATGATAGTGTTATGATATTATGATGCTTTACATAATACGTCTATAAGTATGATTTGAATATTCCTTAGGATTGTGTCCTAGTATCGACAGGACTTTAGCAGATGACTCTTGTCTCTATAACTATGTTGCCACCATAGGTTTCTTAATTATCTAATGGATCCATATAGCTCATGTTACATGTCACTACCCGGACCAAGGGACTAGTTGGGACCGGCGAATGGGGAACCCAAAGGAACCCCAAACAATCCTCTTTGCATATCATTACACGTTCTTGGTAGCGAAAGCAACTAAAATAACAATAAGAGAAGATATATAAAATGGGGAAAAGGGGCTAAGGGATATCTTTGATACCATGACAACAATAAGAAAGAGAGTTAACGCTAATAGCATGATTACACCACATGTCCAACAACACCTCTACTACATATATAAGAGCGGGCACCAAGAGATACCACCGGGATCACCCTCATATTCAACATAAGCAATAAAGAAGAGTGCCTCCATATACAACAAGAGAAACATATACCAACGTCCCCGGATTGGAGGACTCACCAACGGCTAGCTTGAACAATCTGTCTAGCCACAAGAAGAATCAAAAGAAGCTCTGGTTCCTACATGGTAAAATCATGTAAGCATAGAGTATGCATTAGTACATTTGAATGTACTAAGTATGTAGGATGCAATGCAACAAGAGATAGGCATCATGGTCAAAATGCATAATATTAAGCAATAGGCATCATATAGAAATATGGCATGTATGATCAATGTTTAAGTAAAACATGCTTATGTAACTCATGCTCATATAGGATATCATATGTGTAGAAAGGACTAAGATAGTTATTCAAGATAGAAACTCCTTGGTGGTTGTATGGTACAAACCCCTCACATGGTTGATGATAATTGCACCTTATCAACATGGTGGCAAAGTACAAACCCCTCACATGGTTGATGAGTACAAAACCCCAACATGGTTACCTGGGCTCTTATCCCCCCGGATCGGATATGGTCTAATGCAACAGTTTATAGAGTATGTCATATACATAAGCTCATTTCATCATCATATAGTAATTCATATCATATCTCATACTTTGGACCTTCAACTCCTCAAAAAACTATATCTGGACATTTTATCAAACACTTAGAGGGTGTGTAATGCTAGTATAAAACTATGAAATATAGAGATGAAATCATGCAAGAAAATCCATTGTAAAACCATCAATCAACACCTTGCAACATGCTCAAGTAATATACATCAAAACCTCGCATAAAATCTGACAATAGGTCCAAGATTGATAGCTCAAAACATAGCAAAATAGTCACAACTTTACATAGCTTTAACATAGTGTGCAGTGAATTTCATAATATGCAAGATCTATTTGTAAATCAACTTTAAATCATGCAATTTTAGTAAAAGGAGGCTTTCGCATCATAGGTGAAAGGAACCCATTAAAGAAACCTATATACCTTAGCTTTGGAGAAGCTCTTGAAAGAAGACTTTAATGGAGACTTGAAGCATGAATAAAATCCTTAAGATTGGTCTTGAGTTTTGGGACTTAAATCTTGAGAGAAATATTAGTCTAAGTGTTTGAGTGAGTATTGGGAAATGTTTAGGATGATATGAGGGTGAAATAAGACTAAGTATATGTATTTTAAAGTATGGGTACCCTTTCCCAGTACTTGAAAGTCAGACCAAAATCAAAAAACCAGGACCAAAATAATGTGACACGGATTACTCACTGGAATTTGCATTTCTTCACAAAGGATTTCTACCAAAACGGGCATAAATTCTTCACCCAAACTCGGAATGAGGTGAAACAAAGTGCATTGAAAAAGTAATTCAAAGAGATTTAATTTGGTAGGTTGTGGGCCACCCAGTTATTTGTTTGCTAAGAAGATATGTACCTTTAAAATTGACCCTCCTAAATCGCGTTTTTGCGATTTTTGGATTTTGATACGGTTGCTCTAAAATCAGGGTTAGAACCCTTTCCCCCTAATTTTTATCCTTGAACAAGAATATTAAGTTGGATGATTGATATCACACATAGATTTTGAGATATATGGAATTTAAAATTTTGGGCATTCCGAAGCACATTTTCGGGCACTTTTTGGGGTCGTTTCAATATCTCCTCCTTCGGAACATTTGTCCCCGATGTCAAAGAAACGTACAAGAGAATAGTATCATAAGAAGATCAGCTCCAAAAATAGTGAAACAATACACTTTAAAACACCATCTTCAAAATTTCATCATAAGTGTAAAATCATTATAAACTTGCCAACTTAAACATGGATGCATGTAAATGACATAGGGCTGAAACATAAGACTTGGTATCATAGAAAGGACTTGAAATGCCACCATAAGCTTGAATAGAATGAATGAAATACGGATATTTCTTCTCCATACCCGCACGGGCTCCCTGAGAAACACATACGAATAGACAACTCTTCCAAAGGGCCTTGACGAACACTACATCCTCATCAATCAACTTCTCCACTCGTCGATCCAACACCTCCACCGGGACCTCCTTCCAAGCCAACTTATCCTCCACATCACCCATAATCTCAACGAGTTCTAAAGCACTAGAGTAACCAACACATCCTATCAACCTAGAAGCATGTAGAACCCGACTAACCAAACCCCTATCCACAGGCAATCCCTAATCTTATGCAACCTTACCAACTTCTCTTTTCATCCAACAAGCACTACAAAGATAACTCGTTTGTCAACCTTAACCACACTTATCCTACTTGTCTCCATGAACTACCATCTCACCCATGGGAAACTACCTCTACTCTACCATCTTTCCACCCAACTTCCAACACTAATAAGGCGAAACCAAGGCCTTGCTTAATCTAGACCTCTTAACAAAAGAAGATTTGGAACTACCAAGAATGCTACACCACCATGCTCAACTTTCCTTAACCTAACTTCGAATCTAACAAATTGATGGACCCCACTAGTCTCCTACTTGTCACCATCAACAACACATGCTCGGCTACCTAGAGCACCGACCACAACATTAGCCTTACCGAGGAAAAATATTGCACACTCATCATAATCCTTAAAGATTTCTAACCACCTTCTTGCTATCCACAATGCACACCTATCGTGTTTAGTGAACAATCTCTCATCTTCTAAGACTTGCAACACTACCCACAAATGATTCACAAGCTCTAAACAAATCAGTACCTCATCACTATAGTCAACCACAAACATATCACGGTACGATTTTAAGACCCTATTCAAGAAACCCACAAACACAACCGATGCATAAGCCAACCAAACAACTCCATCAATATTTGAAATGCTCAGTCCTAGTCCAAAAAGACACTTAGGTATATTACCTAGCCCCATCCTCACTTGGGGACAAAACGCGAACCTAAAATTGACCTTAGAGAAGTGACTAACACGTTGTAGTTGACCACATAGATCAACATCCATACCCATCATATTACAATTTTATGGGTCCTACACTCATCGAAAGCATGCTATGCAAATAGCCAAACCACTCAATACCTCCAACACATTAAGCTAAGTTCATCAAGATCACAAGACAAGACTCCTATGCAATATGAACATGGGGCAACCCACAAAGATCTCTTCTAGCGACTATAGACTTACGCGACCATCCGGCACGCACACATGAATTCTATTATCACAAAGGAAGCACACAAGAGATACCAACTCCCGAAACTATCAACTCACCTTACCCAAAACATCGATCACAACATTGCCCTTACTTAGGGTCAACTAATTCAAGGCGGAGCAGTAAAATAGAACCTACTCACAAGCTACGATAATAGCCCACTAAACCCAAGAAGCTCCAAGCCCAAGGAAGTCAAGGTCTTGGCTAATCTCTAGTCACCTTCTTCTTACTAGGGTTCACCTTAATACCATCACCCCGCATCACATGACGTAGGAAGGCAATCTCTTACAGCCAAAATATCCATTCCTCCTATTTAGCATCCAACCTTCTTCCTTAAACTTTGTTGTACTACCCTCAAAAGACTCACATGCACTACCTCATTAGGGAACACAAACAATTATATCATCACCAAAACCACCATATTCCTATCAGAGTAGGGGCTAAAAGATCTTATTCATGAGAATTGTAGGCATAACCTGTGCACTAGTCAAACCAAAGACATGACCTCAAACCCAAAATATCAGAAAGGAACATTCAAGGCCTCATCTACCAACAACAACAACTCTATAACAAAGCAACTTAGGTTCAACACCTCCAATTCTCACAAGATGATAAATGCAACCCCTTAGAGATCAGTTGTACCTTAAGACATGAAATGGACCTATCCCCCTTGCTATCACTTGACCACCACATCAAGACTCTTCCACTCAAGGGCAGGTTCATTAGGAAGTGGGATTCTAACTCTATGGGTCCTACCATGAAAGGAGACACACATGCATTCAACTATCCCATTCCAAGTACCACATCAAAATCCACCACATCAAATCTAACAAGCCACAAGGCATGACCTAATGCAAAATGAATATGGAACAATACCTATGGACTTTCTAGTAACAATATACCCAACATGAGTTAAACACCTAAGGTTCATGTCACAACTCGGGACACATAAGAAGCCCACTAGAAACTAATAAAAATAATGAGAGAAATAGTGAAACTTAGATCCATCATCATCAAAAAGTTCAACTTACCTTCCATTGCCCTCCTCTTCAAAGTGGCATGATCAACTAGAAGAGCAAAGAACATTTTTTAGAGGGGAAAACCCTATCTCACTTCCAAAGAATGACATAGACCATGAAGAAGGGAAGCATTTCCTAAAACATCTCATAGCCTCCTACTGATAGTTATGGTGTATAACACAACTATGAATAAGACTCTAATCGACGTGGTATTTTGGACTCTGAGGATCTATCAACCTACTACTCTGATAACATCTTTGTCAGGACCCGGACCTAGGGCCTAGTCTGACCGGCGAATGTGGAACACGAAGGAACACTAGACAAGAGTCTTTGCATATCATTACACATCCTTGGTTCTGGATGAAATTAAAATGGCAATAAGAGAAGATACATGAAAGGGAAAAAGGTGCTAAGGGACATCTTTGATACCATAACAACAATAAGCAAGAGAGTAAAAGGTCATAGCATGATTACACAACATGTCCAACAACACCTCTACTATATAGATAAGAGCGGGTGCCAAGACATATAACTGGGCTCACCCTCTTAGTTAACATAAGCAATAAAGAAGAGTGTCTCAATACATAAAAAGAGAAGCATAGACCAACATCCCCGAATTAGAGGACTCACCAAAGGATAACTTGAACAATCCGTCTAGCCACAAGAAGAATATATAGGAGCTCTTATTTCTACATGGTAACATCATGTAGGTATATAGTATGCGTTACTACGTTTGAATGCACTAAGTATGTAGCATGCAATGCAGCAAGAGATAGGCATCATAGTCAAAATGCATAATATTAAGCAATAGGCATCATATAGCAATATGGCACGTATGATCAATGATTAAGTAAAACATGCTTAAGTAACTCATGCTCATATATTATATCATATGTTTAGAAGAGACCAAGCTTGCTATTCAAGGTACAAACCCCTTGGTGTTTGTGTGGTATTGGCCCCTTAAATGGTTGATGATAATCACACTTTATCAGCACCGTGGTGAAGTACGAACCCCTCACATGGTTGATGAGTACATACCGCCAACATGGTTACCCGGGCTCTTATCCCCCCGGATCGAGTATGGTCTAATGCAACATTTTATCTAGAGTATATCATATACATAAGCACATTTCATCAGCATATAGTCATTTATATCATATCTCATTTCATCCTCAAAAAACCATATCTGGACATTTTATCAAACAGTTAGAGGGTGTGTAACGCTAGTATAAAAACATGAAATAAGGAGATGAAATCATTTAAGAAAATCCATTGTAAAATCATCAACTAACACCTTCCAACACCATTAAATAACATACATCAAAATCCCTCATCAAATCTTATAATAAGGCCAAGATTTATATCTCAAAATATAGCAAAGGAGTCACAACTTTACATAGGTTTAACATAGTGTCCAGTGAATTTTATAATATGTAAGACTCATTTGTAAATCAACTTTAAAACATGCAATTTCAGTAAAAGCAGGCTTGGGTATCATGGGTGAAAGGAACCCACGAAAAAAACCCACATACCTTCACTTTAGAGAAGGTCTTGAAGAAGACTTAATAGAGACTTGAAGTTTGAATTAAATCCTCGATGAAATACTTAAGATTGGTCTTGAGTTTTGGGATTTAAATCTTGAGAGAAATATTAGTCTAATATATAAGTGAGTATTGGGGAACGTTTAGGATGATATGAGGTTGATATAAGGCTAAGTATAGGTATTTTCAAGTATGGAACCTTTAGGCCCAAGTATTTTCAAGTATGGGAGCACTGGTCCGCGTCTCAGAGGCGATGCGAATTACTCACTAGAATTTGCATTTTTCCACAAATTAGTTCTACGAAAATGGGCATAAATTCTTCTTCTGATCTTGGAAGGAGGTAAAACCAAGTGCATTAGAAAGCTAATTCAAAATGATTTAATTTGTTAGGTCGTGGGCCATTAGGTTATTTGTGTACTAAGAGATATGCCCCTTTAAAGTTGGCCCTCCTAAATCGCATTTTTGTGATTTCGAATTTTGATATAGATGCTCTAAAATTGGGGTTAGAATATGAAGTCAGATTTTTAATATGACGTACAAATTTTGATATATATGGAATTTAAAATTTTGAGCATCCCGAGGCACATTTCCGGGCACTTTTGGTGTCGTTTCATTACATGATTGACCCAAAAGTGTTGTATTCTTGTATGACACTTGTTAGTTTAATACAAAAGTGTGTGGTGTTCATGTAAGGTTATTATCATAAGTTAACTAAAAACGGGTTGAGTTCCCACAAGGTGAGTATTTGGTTTACCCCGACAAAGTAGACCACTTATAGTCTAGTGTAGAGTGAACACCAAGATTCCAAGTAGTAGCTTGCTGATCTTATATGTTGGTTTTGGTCCTTTCCCATTTTATATATGAGATGTTATATGCTTTCCCTATGCATAATTTGACTAAGGCATTGCGCATTCATGACATATTGAGCTTATATCTATTGATTATAATTATGCATATTGACTAATTATGGCTTATGTTGCTTGTTGCATTGCACCCCGCATACTTAGTACATTGCAAGTACTAAACCATATTTTTCCTACATGATCTAACCATGTAGGGACCGGAGCTGCTATCAATCCTCTTCCTCCACAGGGCTAGACAATTCGGTTAAAGATCACTTTTGGTGAGTCCTCCACTTCAAAGAGAATAGCCATTTACTTTCCTTTATTATTTAGAATTGTATATTTTTTGATACTATCTATTGAGTGTGAGCTTGGGAGATTTCTTAGCCCTCGTTCTATTCATATTTGAGTTGTTGTCGGTTATTTGGATGTGTGTGTATTGAACCCAACTCTTATTATGCTATGTATTATGAGAGACTCCCTTAGTCCCTTATTCCCTTCTATGTGTTAAATACATGTTGTATGAATGTGAGGAAAGTCCTACATGCCTAATTTCCCTCATAGCGTGAGTCATACTTACACGCCCCTTAGACTTTAATTTCTATGTGATCCATACTAATCATTTTCCCTATGACATCCTCGTAGCATGAGTCCAAAGTCCTATTTCCCCTAGAAATTGTGTTATTTGCTTTCACAACAAAGGATGTGTTATGCATACTTAAGAGGCTTGTTTGGGGACCATTCGGGTTCTTCATTCACCATGTCACATCTAGGCCCTAGGTTTGCGGTGTGATATTCTAGATCATGCTGCCAAGGAGAGTGCCACCAAGGGTCCCCATCCCTAATGAGAACCAAGCTCCTCCTATTTCACAAGATCCCCAAGAAGAATGGGTCACTCTTGTCGAATACCAAAATGTCATCACTAGGTTGGAGCAAACCATGGCGAACAAAGTCAACCAAGGGGACCAAGCTCCTCTTGTTTATAATCTAGCTTCAAGGTTGAGGTATTTTTAAGGATGAACCCTCTGAATTTTCATGGTTCAAAAGTGGTGGAAGATGCTTAAGAATTTATCGATGAAGTTTACAAAGCCTTTACTATCATAGGGGTGAGCTTGGCAGGAGAAAGTGGAACTATAAACCTATAAACTTAAGGGCCTAGCACAAATATGGTTCTCCCAATAAAAGATGGAAAGGATAAATGATGATCCCATAATAGTTCAAAGCCGCCTTCCATACCAATTTGTCACTGTTAAGTTAAGAGAAGTAAAAATAATTGAACTTACAAATCTCAAACAACGATCCATGAGTGTGAGAAATTATGCTCACAACTTCAAAAATCTCTCATAGTATGCTCCTACCATGGTTATGGATCCTCGAGCTTGGATAAGTGTATGTTGGGGGTATCCGACTTGATCAATGAAAAATGCTACAACTCCATGCTTGTAAGAGAAATGGACCTACCTCAGCTCGTGACTTACACTACAAAAATTATGGGAGAGAGGATTAGGAAGAGAAAAATGGGGAAGTCTAAGAGGGCTTATTTTGAAGAAAGTTTTCAAGTTTCTAAGAGGGGTAGAAGTGGTCATTTCCAAGAAGGCCACAAAGTTCAAGACCAAAAGTCGTCTCATGCCCCAACTCCAAGATTTGCTAATGATTCGGTGTAAAACCCTTAGGCTCAAAGTGGTGGTATTAGTTTTGGACCAATCTTCCATAGGTGCCCAAAGTGTGGTAAGAGTCATGGCTGCAAATGGTTGAAGAATATGGGTGCTTACTACGGGTGTGCAAAAGTAGGCCACAAATTTACCGATTGTCCATATGTCCCTAGTTGAGGTAGAGATAGACATCCTCAAGAACAAAGTACTCACAAAGAGTGAGGGCCTCAAGAAGGTAAACAAGATGGTTCTCCATATCACAACTGGTTTTATGATCATCAAGAGAGTAGGGGTTAAAGAGGCACCCAATGTTGTCAACAGTATGTTAAAGGTTTTTGTTATGATGTATATGCTTTGTCGGACCTGGGTACCAGTATGTCTTTCATTACTCCATTCCTTGTAAATAGGTTTGATATATGTCCCAAAGTATTATGTGATTCCTTTTAGGTATCTACCCCCATTGGTGAGTCTATTATTGCTAGAAGGGTCTACAACGGTTTCTTTATGTAAATGTTTCATAAATTGTTGCCTTGTGGTATTGTTGAACTTTACAGGCTACATTTTGACATTATTCTTAGGAGTGATGAGTTGTATGCGTCTCCTGCCTCTATTGATTGTTGAACCCGTAGGATTTGTCTCTAATTTCCTAATGAATTTGTTCTTGAATGGGAAGGTCATGATTTTGTAGTTAAGGTTAGCTTCATTTCTTATCTTAAGACTCAGAGATTAATTGCTAAGACTTGTGTGTATCACCTTGTGAGAGTTAGGGATGTTGATTCCAAAATTCATTCTATTGAGCTGATTCCAATAGTCAATTAGTTTATTGATGTCCTTCCTAATGATCTTCTTGGTGTTCCTCCATAAAAGAAAAATTGATTTTGGTACATACCTCCTCCTCGATACCCAACCTATCTCTATTCCTCCTTATCATATGGCCCCAGAAAAGTTCAAGAAACTAAAAGGCCAATTGAGAATCTTATTGGAGAAGGGCTTCATAAGGCCTAAAAAGTCACCTTGGGTGCTTTTGTGTTGTTTGTGAGGAAAAAGGATGGCTCACTTGAAATGTGCATTGACTACCGACAATTCAATAAGGTCACGATAAATAACAAGTACCCACTACAGAGATAGATGATTTGTTTGACCAAGTGCAAGGGGCTAGTCATTTCTCTACGATCGATCTATGGTCCAACTACCATCAATTGTGTGCGAGGAAGCGTGATATTCCCAAGATGGCTTTTCGAACAAGGTATGTGCATTTTGAGATCATCGTAATGTCTTCAAGTTCAACCAATACACTGGCAATATTCATGGATCTCATGAATAGGATATTCAAACCATAGCTTGACATGTTTTTTTGTGGTACTTAGTGATGATATTTTTATCTATTCCCAAAGTGAGGAAGAACAGAGGAGGCGTTTGAGGGTGGTGTTGCAAACCTTAATATAGGAGTAGTTATTTGCCAAGTTTTACAAATGTGAGTTTTGATTGAAAGAACTAGCATTCCTTGTGCATGTAGTGTTAGGTGGTGGGATTAAATTGGATCCCAAGAAGATAGAAGTGACAAAAACTTAGCCTAGCCACTTGGCTCCTTCAGATATTGGGGGCTTCTTGGAATTAATGGGGTACTATTAGAGATCTGTAGAGGTATCCTCTTCAATTGAATCTCCTTTGAAAAAAATTGATAGAAAAGAAGAAAAAGTTTCATTAGACTGATGAATACGAGCAAAACTTCCAAATATTGAAAGAAACGATTAACTCTTGTCCTATTGTGACTCTACCAGAAGAGTTAGAAGGGTTTTTTTGTCTGTTCTCTTGCATCAAGGGATGTTTTAGGGTATGTGTAGACGCAAAGTGGCAAAGTTTTTGCCTATAATTCTAGGAAAATATAGGTGCAAGAGCATAATTACCTTACACATGATCTTGAGTTACCAGCCATGGTATTTACATTGAAGATATGGCATCACAATTTATATGGGGTTCATATAGATGTCTTCACCAATCCCAAAAATATGTGTTCACACAAAAGGACCTCAACCTAAGGCAAAAGATGTTGTTGGAGCTCCATATAGACTATGATATAAGTGCACATTATCATCTAGGAAAAGCCAATGTTATGGCTGATGCACTTGATAGAGTATCCATGGGGAGTGTTGCTCACATTGATGATAGAAATGAGGAGTTATCAAGGGAAGCTCATAGGTTATGTATGTGGTGGTTGGATTGAATGGTTCCTAATATAGTGGAATGATGGTGCTAGAAAGTTCAAAGTTTTGATTGACGATGCCAAATCTAACGAAGACCTTGATCACTCCTGAGTTAAGTTGAAGGAATTAGTGAAATAGGGCAAACCAGATGTTTTCTCCCAAAGGGGAGAAGGTGTCCTTAGATACCAAGGTAGATTTTACTTGTCGAATGTTGATGGATTAAGAACCTTGATTTTGAAAGAGGCTTATAATTCCTCATTCTCTATTCACATCGATTCATCAAAGATGAACAAAATCTGAGGCAGTCATATTGGCAGAGAGGCATGAAGAATGATATTGCAATATTTGTGGCCGATGTCATAATTTTGAACAAGTCAAAGCCGACCATCAAAGGCCGCGTGTCCTAGCCCGTAGCATAGAAATCCCTACTTGTATATAGGAAGATATCAACATGGATTTTTTGATTGGGTTGCCTAAGACTAAGAAACATTTTGACTCTATTTAGGACATTGTTGATAGAATGATGAAGTCAACTCACCTCCTATCGGTCAAGACAATGTATCATGCGAAAGACTATGCTAAATTATATGTCCATGAGTTAATTAAGTTATATGGGGTTCCAGTGGCCACCATAAAACATCGTGGTGCCCAATTCACTTCTCATTATTGAATATCCTTCGAAAGAGGTCATGGTACTAAAGTTAATCTTAGTAAGACGTTTCATCCACAAACGGATGGTCAAGCAAAAAAGACCATACAAACCCTTGAGGATATTGATGTGCCGTCAAAATACAACACTGTTGATGCTTAAAACTTGGAATTATGGGTGTTCTCAATGCGATGTTAGTGGATTATATGTGTTCTGGTGTTTTATTTTGTAAGATTCTGGGTTTGTCTTTGTTTTGGGAAGAAAATGTAGAAGTTGCTATCATTGATTATATACAAGTGCTTTTACAGGCCATAGGGCATTCTACGGGCCGTGACGGTGGTTACATGGACAATTTCAGTGAGGGGCTGATCTTCTGAAGTTTATTCTATAAGCATGCAGATGGATCATAGACTAATTTACGAGTCGTAGTGTAACATCCCACATCTTACACTACTAGTACAATTCAAATGAAACATGACATGGTTTGGACAAATTGACACTAATTTTCAAATGTACTTGAATCTCGCATTAGTGGGCTATATGTGCATCTAGCGCTTATGAGGGTTGAGTGTATAC
>JAPFFP010040756.1:0-61564 GCA_026153255.1 Solanum medicagineum | reverse complement strand
CTTTAAATCATGCAATATTAGTAAAAAGGAGGCTTAGGCACCATGGGTGAAAGGACCCAATGGTTCAACACCACATAACTTAGCTTTAGAGAAGTTCTTGGTGAAGGTTGACAATGGCGACTTGAAGCTTGAAGAGAATCCTTAATTCCGGTTAAGGGTATTGAGTGTTTGAATTTGGAGTGAAAATATGGATAAGTATTTTGGGGAGTATTCGGGAAATGTTTAGGATGATAAAGACACGTCTGGGAAACTTCGGCCCAACACTTAGAAAATTTTGGACCGCACTTGAATGAACCACTGCCAGGCAAATACACATCTCTACGTCACGGAGAGGATGCGAAAATCTTGTACTAAAGAGTGCCCAAGGCGTATCGCGGAGGCATCGCAGAAAGCTCTCTAGAGTTCCTTACTTAAAAATTTATAATTGCTATTCTTTCGCTCTTAAATCGAGGTTAGACCCTTTTTCCACCTAATTTTGACCCCCTGATCACAAATATTAAGTCATTTTTTTGAAATAATGAATTGATTTTTAGATATATGGAAAATAACATTCCAGGCATTCCGAGGTACATCTTTTGGCCATTTTTGGGGTCATCTCAATCAACATGAGCTAGACTACCTATGGACACCCTCCTTAGAGCATCGGCCACAACATTAGCTTTGTGGGGGTGATAATGCACACTTATATCATAATCTTTAAGGATTTCTAACCACCTTCTTTGTCTTAAGTTAAGAACATTTTAGGTGAACACATATTGGAGACTTTAGTGGTTTGTAAACACTTCAACATGAATCCGATACATGTAGTGATGCCAAATTTTCAAAGCAAATACTACGATCGCCAATTAAAGATCATAGGTGGGATAATTCTTCTCATGTACCTTAAGTTATCTAGAGGCATCTACTATCACTTTAAAATTTTGGATCAATACACACCCCAAACCAATTCTTGAGGCATGACAATATACAACAAAGCCTTCTAACCCTTCCGATAGAGCTAAGATAGGAGTGGAGACAAGCTTATCTTTCAAGATTTGGAAACTCTTCTGATATTCATTGGTCCACACAAATTTTTCCTTCTTTTGGGTCAACTTCTTCATAAGAGAGGCAGTAGAAGAGAAATCATTTACAAACCTCCAGTAACAACCTGCCAAACCCAAGAAACTTCTAATATCCGATAGATTTTAAAGGTTTAGGTCAATTTCTAATCGCCTCCATCTTTTTACGATCCACCATAATGTCATCACCCGACACCACATGCCCTAGAAAAGCAACCTCTTTTAACCAAAACTCATATTTTTCATATTCAGCATACAACCTCTCTTCCCTCAAGATTTACAACACCACCCTCAAATGATTCACATACTCCTCCTCATTATGGGAATAAATCAAGATATCATCAATCAAAGCCACCACAAACAAGTCAAGATATGGTTTAAAGACCCTATTCAAGAGGTCCATAAATATTGTCGGTGCATTAGTCAACCCAAAGGACATAACCACAAACTCAAAGTGCCCAAACCTAGTCCGGAAAGACATATTGGGAATATCACACTCCCTCACTTTTACTTGGTGATACCCGAACTGAAGATCAATCTTAGAAAAGTGACTAGTCCCTTGGAGTTGATCAAAAAGGTCATCAATACTTGGCAGAGTGTACTTGTTCTTTATGGTGATTCAATTAAGTTGCTATTAATCAATGTACATTCAAAGAGAATCACCCGTTTTCTTCACAAATAACACTGATGCACCCCAAGTTGACTTACTAGGCCTTATGAAAGCCTTTTCCAACAAACCCCTCAATTGCTCGTTCAACTCTTTCAACTCTTTTGGGGCCACACTGTAAAGGGGAATAGAAATGGGTTGAGTATCGTGAAGGAGGTCTATACCAAAGTTTATTTCTCTTTCGGGAGGAACACGGGGAAGCTCATCGGGAAAGACATCAAGAAACTCATTAACCACTGGAAATAACTCAATAGAAAGGAATGTGAACTTAGCATCCCTAACCCTCACAAGATGATAAAGAGAACCCTTAGAAATCAACATTTGGGCTTTAAGAGAACAAATGAATCTACCCTTGACTAGCACATCATAACTTTCCCACTCAAGGACGGTCTCATTAGGGAATTGGAATTTAACTGTACAGGTTCTACAATCAATACAAGCATAATATGCATGCAACCAGTCCATCCAAAGGATGACATTAGAATCTGCCATATCTAATTCAACAAAATCACAAGGCTAGACTTTATGCAATATGAACACATGGCAATTTCTATTTAAACTCTTTTAGCAACAATGCACTCACCAATTGGAGTAGACACTTCATAAGGTTCACATAACAATTCAAGACTAACATGAAGCTTTTTGGTAATAAAAGTAGTAACAAAAGAAAGAGTCGCACCTAGGTCTATCAATGCATACACATCAAAATAAAAATCTTTAACATAACAATGACGACATCGGGCACGTCATCCATCCCTTGTCTCCCTTGTAGAGCATAAAATCTATTTTGCCTTGGTGCAACCCCATGTTGGCCTCCACTTCCCTTTTGACCCACATTTGCACCTTGGCCTTGTGGACGTCCATCTCTACCTTGGTTTTGAGCATGAGGACAATCAACAACCTTTTGACCCATCCCACCATAACCAAAGGAAGCATTAGAATTCCTTAAACATGGACCACTATGATTTTTTTCACATCTAGGGCATCTAGGTTTTGCCATTCCTCCATTACCGCCTTGGAATCTTAGGTTGGTCACTCTATCATGGGCAAACCTCTTGGTAGGAGCATTGGATGACCTTTGGCCTTGGAGCTTTTGGCCTTGTGGAAATCGGCCACCCTTAAAACCATTGAATCCACCTTCAAAATGAGCTCTCTTGAACTCACCACTTCATCTTTTCCTATGCTTTTCCCCCTCAAGTTGTTTGACATAAGCTATAAGGTGGGACACATCCATATCACCTACTAGTATGGTGGTACGACACTCCTCATTAACCAAGTTGGACACTCCCGACATATATTTGTTCATCCTTGATCTAGGCTCGACAACCAATTGTAGAGCATACCTTGAGAGTTGGTTGATCTTAAGGGAATACTCCCTCACACTCATGGAAACTTGCTTAAGGTTCATAAACTCCATCATTTTAGCCCCCCTTAGCTTGCTAGGAAAGAACCGGTTTAGGAATGCAGTTTTGAATTCTTCCCAAGGGATCGTGTCATCATTCTCCTTGTTTAACTTCCATTGGGTAAACCTAATTTTAGCCACCCCTTTAGGTTGGTAGGCCGTCAACTCTGCCTTTTCCTCCAAATTGTCCCCCATGATGGATATCACCTTGTACACCTCATCTATGAACTCTTCGGGATCCTCTTACATCTTGGATCAATGGGACTCTAGTGGGTTCATTCTATTGAAATCCCCAACTCTATAAGCTGGAGTAAGAGTATGAGGGGCTTTGATCCCTTGGTTAATTTGGTTGGTCATAGCATTTTAGTGAAATCCCTAACCCTAAAGCCAACATTGTAATAGCATCTCAAAGATCATGTTGGGCTACCCCTCCACCTTGTGGAGTGGGAGGAGCTGGTTGCTCCTCGGGTGTTTGGGCTCTCCTTAGTCTCCCTCTTGGAATCGGCGTGATCTAGAAGAGCAAAGAGAGTTCGTTAGGGGAAAAGCCGTACACTTACATATAAAGCATGATACAGAGAATGAAGAAGTGAAACATTTCTTAAACTGCCTCACAGCCTCCTATTCATAGTTGTGGCACACTTCACAACCATGAATAAGACTCTAATCGATACAGTATCTTGGATTTCGAGGACCATTAACAACCTAGTGCTTCGATACAAAGTTTGTCACGACCCAAGCCTAGGGCCTAGACATGACACAACGATTGGGAACCCGAAGGGACCTAAACAAGCCTCTTGACATATCAATCACACATCTTTGATCGCCGAAGCAAAGTAAACAACAACAAGAAATTATGAAAAGGGAAAGCGGGACTAAGGGAAGTATTTGATATCACAAAAATATAAAGAGCCAAGCTCGTGGCATAAATACATCATAATATTCAAACAATACATCTAAACTTAGAATAGAGCGAGGGCTAAGACACTTTCCAGGTTGACCCTCATAATGTCAAATGTTCAACACAAAGAAGTCTTAGAAATAGTAAGAGAGGTAGATAGTGTCCCCGAACTTGAGGACTCACCAAGCTTATCTTCGAATAATCTCCCTAGCCACATGGAGAAAGATCAACAGGAGCTCCGCTCCCCACAAAGTGATATCATGTAGACATAAAGTATGCGTTAGTGCATTTGAATATACTACGTATGTAGGATGCAATACAACAAAGTATAAGCCACTATAGTCAAAATATATAGTCATAGTCAATAGATAGCATAATCTCAATATGACATGTATCATCAATGCTTGAAGTAAAACATGCTCGAAATCATTCATCTTGCATAGAACATAATAAATGTTTGTGAAGAGGCCTCAACCGACATAGAATAAGACCAAGTGAGCTATAACTTGGAATCCTGATAATTACCCCTCACCGATAAAAAGGTGGTCTACTTGCCAAGGTGAACCATACTTCCGCATAAAGGAGCCCATCCCATTTCAGAAAAGTAACCTTCCTTACGAGAAACCATCCCATTTCGAAAAGAATTTCATGAGAAACTTTGCCTTATGGAAGCCCGTCCTATTTCGGGAAGAATTTCAAGAGAAAGTGCAATAAATAGATCCACTAGTATAAAAAGGCTATCTATAATCCTATATTGGAACATAGTTTGAGGAAAGATATATAAACCCCATGAAGATGGTCCATGCCGTATCCAATCTATCGGTGCTAAGTCTAATCCCATGGAGTACTTGAAATAATCATATATTTAGTACCTTGTAATGAACATAGAAACATAACATGAGTAGCTCTTAAACATACTTGACCTCTAACGGTGAGCCTAACTTGAAATATGAGAACAAATCATAATCATAGATGAACCCTTGCCTTAACATGAATAGCTCACAAGAGGTAAATTTTGAGAATAGGGATTAGCGTCATACTTGCATAATCTGTAGAGAATTTCATGAATTCATAGCATACTTGATAGCCCATGTTCATCATGAAGTCACTTGTAAAACATGTTCATATCTTGAGAATTCAAAACTTGGCATTTTATCAAAAACTTGGTGGGTGTGTAATGCTTGGTCAAAATCATGCAATTCAACAGTGAAATCATGTGAGAAAACTCAATGCAAATCAACCCACCAAGGTATTGAAAAACTCTCATGTAAGATACTTTGAAATCAATCATCAAATCTCATAATACATCATAGTTTCATAACTTAAAACATACATAGTCTCAATAGACAAAACCAACACATAGTATAAGCTTGAAGTAGATAAACATGTATGTTAAATCAACATTTCATAAAACCCCAACATATTTCATACTTATGAACCCATAATAAAAGATACCCATAGATAATACAACTTAAAAAAATGCAATTTTCATAGAAAAGCAAGATTGGGCTCCATAGGTGAAATGACCCGATGGATGAAACCCACATACCTCAAATTTGGGGATTTCTTGATGTAGACTTGAAGAGAACTTGAAGCTTGAATGATGTTCTTGAGATCTGAAATTAAACTTGGGACACTTGGATTTGGATGAAATATTTTGTTAAGTCATGTAGAGGGTTTTGAAAGGATCTGAGTGATATAGAGTTGAAAAATGGCTTTGTATAGGTGATTGTACGCATAGGTTTGTATAAGGGCAAGACTCCAATGCCTTAGATCGAAACAAGAAAAATTAAGGAAATGCAAACACGCCTCCGCGATAGGTCCGTGTCGCGATGGAATCGTGGACCACCATCGGAATTTACAATTTGGCGAAAATCATTTTTCGTTACGGGTCCTCTAAAATTGGGGTTATACCCATCTTCCACTCAATTTTTCCCCCCGATCAAGAATATGAAGTTAGATTTTCGATATAGCGCATGAATTTTCAGATATATGGAAAATACGATTATGGGCATTTCCGTAGCACATTTGTGGGGCGTTTCACTCCTCCAAGGCTTCCATGACCGAATACGGACCTAGAAAAGCCATCTCCTCCACTTCAAACTACCCAACCTGGGATCTACAATGCCTGCCATAAAGAGCTTCAAAGGGAGCCATAGGAATGCTTGAGTGGTAGCTATTGTAGTAAGAAAACTCATTGAGTGGAAGATGTTAATCCAAACTACCTTTGAACTCCAATACAAAAGCTCTAAGCGTATCCTCAAGGGTTTGGATAGTCCTCTCGTCTTAACTATCCATTTGGGGATGAAAAACCATGCTCAACTTAACCTTGGTACCAAGACCTTTTTGAAATGACCTCCAAAAGTAAGAAGTGAATTGAGCACCACGATCTGGTATGATAGATAAAGGCACCCCATGCAATCTAACCAACTCATGTATATAAAACTTGGCATAATCCTCGGCACCATAAGTGCTTTTGACTGGTAGGAAGTGAGCCGACTTTCTCATTCTATCCACAACAACCCATATAGAGTCAAAATGTTTCCTAGTCTTAGGCAACCCAACCACAAAATCCATGTTGATATCTTCTCTCTTCCAAATAGGAATTTTTATATCTTAGGGCTAGGCCACCCGACCTTTGATGTTCGACTTTCACTTGTTGGCAATTGTGACATCCGGATATGAACTTGGCAATGCCCTTCTTCAAGCCACCCCACCAATACACTTCCATGAAGTCTCTATACATCTTTGTAGAACTGAGGAAAATGGAATAGGATGAATTATGGGCCTCCTTCAAGATCAATTCTCTCAAGTCCTCCACATTTGGCGCACACTATCTACCTTTGTACATAAACGCACCATCTCCCCCATGGAAGAAAACCTCCACTTTGCCATCTCTCCCCAAGGCCTTCAATTCTAACAAGGTGGAATCAAGATCTTGTTTTGCCTTTACCTCTTTAGTAAAGGATGATTTAGGACAACCAACAACCACTATTCCACCATTTTCAACCTCATCCAACCTAACCCCTAATCTAGCTAATCGATGAACCTCTCTAGCCACTTCTTTACCACTATAATCAACATGAGCTAGATTACACATGGACACCCTACTTAGAGCATCGACCACAACATTAGCTTTGTAGAGTGACAATGCACACTCATATCATAATCGTTAAGGAGCTCTAACCACCTTCTTTGTCTCAAGTTAAGATCTTTTTGGGTGAACACATTTTCGAGACTTTTGTGGTCGGTAAACACATCAACATGAACCCCATACAAGTAGTGAAGCCAAATTTTCAAAGATACTACCACGACCGCAAATTCAAGATCATGGGTGGGATAATTCTTCTCGTGCACCTTAAGTTCTCTAGAGGCATCTACTATCACCTTACTATTAGGCATCAATACACACCCCAAACTTATTCTTAAGGCATCAAAATACACAACAAATCCTTCCAACCCTTCTGGTAGAGTCAAATCTTTCAAGGTTTGGAAACTCTTCTAACATTCATCGGTCCACACGAATGTTTCCTTCGTTTGGGTCAACTTTGTCATAGGAGAGGGAATAGAAGAGAAACCATTTACAAACCTCCAGTAATAACCTTCCAAACCCATGAAACTTCTAATATCCGATGGAGTCAAAGGTCTAGATCAATTTCTAAGCACGTCCATCTTCTTATGATCCACCTTAATGCCATCACCCAGCAGCACATGCGCTAGAAAAGAAACCTCTTTCAACCAAAACTCACATTTTTCATATTTAGCATACAACATCTCCTCCCTAAAGATTTGCAATACCACCCTCAAGTGATTCACATGCTCCTCCTCACTGTGGGAATAAATCAAGATATCATCAATAAACACCACCACAAACAAGTCAACATAGGGTTTAAACACCATATTCATGAGATCCGTAAATATAGTTGGTGCATTAGTCAACCCAAAGGACATAACCACAAATTCAAAGTGCCCATACCTTTTCCGAAAGGCCGCCTTTGGAATGTCACACTCCCTCACTTTTACTTGGTGATACTCGGACAGAAGATCAATCTTAGAAAAGTGACTAGCCCCTTGAAGTTGAACAAAAAGGTCATCAATCCTTGGTAGAGGGTACTTGTTCTGTATGGTAACGCTATTAAGTTGTCCGTAATCAATGCACATTCTAAGAGAACCATCCTTTTTCTTCACAAATAACACAGGTGCTCCCCAAGGTGACTTACTAGGCCTTATAAAGCATTTCCCAACAAATCCCTCAATGGTTCCTTCAACTCCTTCAACTCCACTGGGGCCATACGGTAAGGGACAATAGAAATGGGTCAAGTATCAGAAAGGAGGTCTATATCAAAGTCTATGTCCCTTCTACGAGGAACACGGGGAAGCTCATCGAGAAAGACATCAAGAAATGTATTAACCACTGGAACTGACTCAATAGGAAGACTTTGGACACAACATCCCTAACCCTCACAAGATGACAAAGATAACCCTTAGAAATCAACTTTTGGGCTTTAAGACAGGAAATGAATCTACCGTTGATCACGACATCATGACTTTCCCACTCAAGGACGGGCTCATTAGGGAATTGGAATTTCATTCTACAGGCTCTATAATCAATAGAAGCATAATATGCATGCAACCTATCCATCCCAAGAGTGACATCAATATCCACCATATCTAATTCAAAAAAATCACAAGGCAATACTTTATAAAATATGAAAACGGGATAATTTTTGTAGACTCTTCTAGAAAAACTGGAATCACCAATGGCGGTAGACACTTCATAAGGTTCTCACAACAATTCAGGACTAACATAAAGATTTTTGGCAATAAAAGGAGTAATAAAAGAAAGAGTGGCACCCGGGTCTACCAATGCATACACATCAAAATAAAAAACCTTTAGCATACCAGTGACAACATCAAACACCTCATCCACCCCTTGTCTCCATTGAAGAGCATAGAATCTATTTTGCCTTAGTGTACCCACTTGTTGGCCTTTTCTTCCCTTTTGACCTGCATTTACACCTTGGCCTTATAGATGTCCATCTCTACCTTTGTTTTGAGCATGAGAACAGTCAATAACGTTCTGACCCACCTCACCACATCTAAAGCAATCATTAGAATTCCTCAAACATGGACCACTACGATTGTTTTCCAACCTAGCACATCTAGGTTTTGCCATTCCTCCATTACCACCTTGGAATCTTGGGTTGGTCACTCTATCGTTGGTAAACGTCTAGGTAGGAGTATTCGATGACCCTTGGCCTTGGAACTTGTGGCCTTGTGGAAACTAGACACCCTTAGAACCTTGGAATTCACCTTCAAAATGAGGCCTCTTGGACTCACCACTTCTTCTTTTCCTAAGATTTTGCCCCTCTATTTGCTTGGCATACGTCATAAGGTGGGACAAATACATATCACCTACTAGCACGGAAGTATGACACTCCTCATTAACCAAGTCAGACACTCCCGACATAAATTTTTGCATCATTGATCAAGACTCGGCAACCAGTTTTGGAGCATACTTGGAAAGTTGGTTGAACTTGAGGGAATACTCCCTCACACTCATGTAACCTTGCTTAAGGTTCATAAACTCCATTAGCTTAGACTTCCTTAGCTCGATAGGAAGGAACTGGTTAAAGAATACGTCTTTGAACTCTTTCCAAGGGATAGCATCATCATTCCCCTTCTCCAACTTCCATTAGGTGAACCAAATTTCATCCACCATTTTGAGTTGGTAGGCCACTAACTCCGCCTTTTTCTCCAAATTGATCGTCATGATAGATAGCACCTTGTACACCTCATCTATGAACTCTTCGGGATCCTCATCCCTCTTGGATCCATGGTACTCCGGTGGGTTCATTATGGTGAAATCCCTCACCCTAGAAGCCAGAGTAAGAGCATGAGGGGCTTGGGCCCCTTGGTTAACTTGGTTGGTCATAGCATGAGCCAATATTGTAACAGTATCTCGGAACTCATCTTGGGCTACCCCTCCACCTTGAGGAGCTTGAGGAGTGGGAGGGGTTAGTTGCTCCTTGTGTGTACGGGGTCTCCTTAGTCTCCCTCTAGGAATCGAAATGACCTACAAGAGTAAAGAGAAATCGTTAGGGGAAAAGCCTTACACTTATATCTAAAGCAAGATAGAGACAATGAAGAAGTGAAACATTTCCTAAAACGCCTCATCGCCTCCTATTCATAGTCGTTGCATGCTTCACAACCATGAATAAGACTCTAATCAACATGGTGTGTTGGATTCTGAGGACCATTAACAACCTAGTGCTTTTATACCAAGTTTTCCATGAACCAAGCCTAGGGCCTAGACGTGACACGGCTAATGGGACACCCGAAAGGACCCCAAACAAGCCTCTCAGCATATCAATCACACATCCTTTGTCGTGGAAGCAAAATAAACAAAAGCAAGAGATATAAAACAAGGGAAGGGGGACAAAGGGAAGTTTTGATAATCATAAAAGCATAAAGAGTAAAGCTCATAGCATAAGTATATCATAATATTCCAACAACACCTCTAACATGGAATGGAGCATGGGCCAAGACAATTTTTGAGCTTATCCTCAGAGTACCAACTGTTCAACATAAAGAAGACTCAATGTAGCAAGAGTAACACAGATAGTGTCCTCAGACTTGAGGACTCACCAAAGCTTATCTCCAAAGGATCGCACTAGCTATGTTGAGGAGGATGATCGAAAGGTGCTCCGGTCCTTACATGGTAATATCATGTAGGCATAGAGTATGTCTTAGTATATTTGAATGTACTAAGTATGTAGGATAAAATGCAATGAGACACTATATAATGTAGTCAAAATGCATAATAATAAGCAATAGATAAATGTAATCTCAATATGGCATGCAAGATCAATGTTTGACGTAAAAACATGCTTGTAAATCGTTTAACTTGCAACGAACATAATACGTGTATGCAAAGAGACCCTAACCGATGAAAGTAAGACTAACAGAGCAACAACTTGGAATCCTAATTACTACCCCTCATTGGTAAAGAGGCAGTCTACTTGCCCAGGTAAACTATACTTCCTATAAATCCTAATTACTACCCCTCATCGGTAAAGAGGCATTCTACTTGCCCAGGTAAACTATACTTCATCTTATGAGATGCCATCCATTTCGTATGAAGTAACCCTCCTTACGGGAACCCGTCCAATTTCAGAAAGGATTTCATGATAAAGTGCACTAAATGGATCTACTAGTATAGCAAGGGTAAAGTATATTCATATGTTGGCACATAGTTTGCAGAAAGAAGTATAGTTTGTCACGACCCAAACCTAGGGCCTAGACGTGACACTGTGAATGGGGAACCCAAAAGGACCAAAAACAAGACTCTTAGCATATCAATCACACATCCTTGGTCGCAAAAGCAAAATAAAAAACAACAAGAGAGATAAAATAAGGGAAGCGAGACTAAGGGAAGTCTTTGATAATCATAAAAGCATAAAGAGTGAAGCTCATAGAATAAGTACATTGTAATATTCCAACAAAACCTCTAAAATGGAATAAAGTGTGGGCCAAGACACTTTTTGAGCTCACCCTCATAGTAACAAGTGTTCAAAATAAGAAGTCTCAACAAAGAAAGAGTAATATAGATAATGTCCTCGGATTTGTGGACTCACTAAAGCTTATCTCCAAAGGATCATACTAGCCACGTGGAGGAGGATGTTCAAAAGTTGCCCTGGTCCCTACAAGGTAATATCGTGTAGGAATAGAGTATGCGTCAGTACAGTTCAATGTACTGAGTATGTAGGACGCAATGCTATAAGACATAAGCCAATATAGTCAAAATGCATAACACTAAGCAATAGCTAAGTGCAATCTCAATATGGCATGTATGGTCAATGTTTGATGTAAAACATGATTGTAAATCATTCAACTTGCATAGAACATAATACGTGTGTGGGAAGAGACCCTATCAGACAAAAGTAAGACCAAGCGAGCTACAACTTGGAATCCCGATGGCTTCCCCTCATTGGAAAAAAGATGGTCTACTTGCCAAGTTAAACCATATTTCACCCTATGGTATCGCGTCCAATTTCGTATGGAGTAACCCTCCTTACGGGAACCCGTCCCATTTCAAAAAGGATTTCATGATAAAGTGTGCTAAATAGATCCACTAGTATAGCAAGGGTAAAGTATATTCCTATGTTGGTACATAGTTTGAGGAAAGGAGTATGTATCCTTGAATATAGTCCACGCCGACATCCAATCCATTGGTGCTAAGTCTAATCCCACAGAATACTTGAAATAGTCATACTTTAATCATAACATGTATATCTTGTAAGAACAGACTTGAGTAGCTCATAAAAATGCTTGACCTCTAGTAGTGAGCCTAACATGTACATGAGGATAGATTATAATCATACATGCACCTTTGCTTTAACATGAATGACACACAAGAGGTAAAAATCTTGAAATAAGGCTTAACTTGATACTTGTAATGAGTGAATTCCTTAAGATCCGGAATGACTTTAGAGCCCTTGATTTTGAGTGAAATATTTGACCAAGTGTTTGAGAGGGTTTTGGGGAATGTCTTGAATGATATAAGGTTGAGAAATGACCAAGTATAGGTGTTTTTATGCATAGGGAGGCTTAGGCCAAAGAACCCAAGGCCTTAGGCTGAATTAAATAAAAACTGACAATAAAAATACACTAGTCTGCACCCTGGCCACGTTGCGCAAGGGGCGCAGACCCTTAATATTTTGCGGAAAATTTGGAAAACTAAATGTTGCTATGGTTGCTCTAAAATTGGGGTTAGACCCATTTACCACTGAATTTTTCCCCCTTATCATGAATATGAAGTCAGATTTTAGATATCATGCATGGATTTTGAGATATATGGAAATTATGATTATGGGCACTTCCGAAGCACTTTTTTGGGCACTTCTGGGGTTGTTTCAATATCTCCCCCTTGGAAACATTCGTTCTTGAATGTCAAAGAAACATATGTAATAGAACTAAACAAGATAATTTCAGCCCACACAAGAATGCAACAATGCACTTAAACATCATTTCAAAAATCTCAACATGAGTGTTAAAATCACGACGAACTTTTCAATTTAAACATGAATGAATGCAAAAGACATAAGGGCTGAAACATAAGACTTGGAATCGTGAAAAGGATCTTATTTTGTATCATCATCTTGCATAGAATGAAAGAGGTACAAATATTGCTTCTCTATGCCTGCTCTGGCTTCCGGAATGACAACTTCAACTTGATGATTCTTCCATAGGCCTTGACGAGCACTACATCCTTATTCATCAATATTTCCACCCATTCATCCAATATCTCTACTGGGACCTTCTTCTAAGCCAACTTATCCTCCACAACACCCATAACCTCAAAGAGCTCTATAGTACTTGAATCAACAACAAATCTCCTCAACCTATATGCATGTGGAATCGAATGAACCATATCAATATCCATAGGCAACTCCAATTCGTACACAACCTTGCCGATCCTCCTCAACACTCTATAATGACCCACAAGCCATAGGCAAAATTACCCTTCTTACCAAACCGAACTACACCCTTCATGGGTGGGACTTCCATGCAAACCAGATTATCAACACAAGCACACACAGTCTACCTTAAAACCTAATGACACCATCTCCCCCTTGGGAGGAAACCACCATTTCACCACCTTACACCAAAATATTCAACTTTCGCAAGGTGGGGTCAAAGTATTGCTTTGTCTTGACATCATCAACCAAAGAAGCTTTGAAACAACAAAAACACTATAATACTATTCTCAATATCCTCCAACCTAACTCCTAATCTAGTCAACTGATGGACCTCTCTAGTTGCTTCTTTGCCACCATCACCAACATGTGCTAGGCTATTCGTAGACACCCTACTCAAAGCATCGGCCACAACATTAGCCTTACTGGAGTGATAATGCACACTCACATCATAATTCTTAAGAAGCTCTAGCCACTTTCTTTGTCTCAAGTTGAGATCTTTTTGAGTGGACATATATTGGAGACTCTCATGATTGGTGAACACATCAACATGCATCCCATACAAATAATGACGCCAAATTCCAAGGCAAATACCACAATGGTCAACACAAGATCAAGGGTAGGATAATTATCTTCATGCACCTTAAGTTGTGTAGAGGCATAAGTTATCACCTTACAATTTGCATCAACAAAAAACCCAAATTAATCCGTGAGGCATCATAATATACAACAAACCCTTTCAACCCTTCCGGTAAAGACAAGACAGGAACGGAGACATACTTATCTTTCAAGGTTTAGAAACTCTTTTCACACTTATCGATCCACACAAACTTTGCCTCCTTTTGGGTCAACTTAATCACGGGAGAAGTAATAGAAGAGAACCCATGCATAAACATCTGGTCATAACCCGCTAAGCCCAACAAACTTCTATTGTCCAATGGAGTTAAAGGTCTAGGCCAATTTCTAATCACTTCCATATTTTTCTTTTTAGTATCCACATTAATATCATCCCCCGACACCACATAACCTTGAAAGGAAACCTCCTTCAACAAAAATTCACATTTTCATACTTGGCATACAACTTCTCTTCTCTCAAATGACCTACAAGCTCCTCACTATAGGAATAGATCAAAATATTGTCATTGAAAACAACCATAAACAAATCAAGGTAGGGTTTAAAGACCTTATTCATAAGATCCATGAAGATAGCCGATGCATTGGTCAACCCAAAGGACATAACAACAAATTCATAATGACCACACCTAGTCCGGAATGTCGTCTTGGGAATGTTACACTCCCTCACTTTCACTTGGTGATACCCGGACCGAAGATCAATCTTAGAGAAGTGACTAGCTCCTTGAATTTGGTCAAATAGATCATCAATCCTTGGTAGAGGTTAATCATTCTTTATGGTGACCCTACTAAGTTGTCGGTAATCAATACACATCCTAAGAGAACCCTCCTTCTTCTTCACAAACAACACCGGTGCACCCCAAGGTGATTGGCTAGACCTAATAAAACCATTCTCCAATAGATCCCTCAATTGCTCCATTAACTCCTTTAACGCCGTCGGGGCCATACGGAAAGGGAGAATAGAAATGGGTTGACTATCGGGAAGGAGGTCTATACCAAAGGCTATTTTCCTTTCGGGAGGAACACCGGGAAAATTACTAGGAAAGACATCAAGAAATGTATTAACCACTGGAACTGACTCTATATGAAGGACCTTGGACTCAACATCCCTAACCCTCACAAGATGATAGAGACACCCCTCAGAAACCAACTTATGGGCTTTAATGCAAGAAATGAATCTACCCTTGACCACCACATCATGAATCTCCAATTCAAGGATAGGTTCATTATGGATTTGGAATTGGCCCTAAGGGTTCTTCAATCAATATAGGCATAATATGCATGCAACCAATCGATCCCAAGAATTGCATCAAAATCCACCATATCATACTCAACAAGAATCACAAGGTAATATTTATGCAAAATGAAAACGGGACAATTTCTATAGACCCTCTAGCAACGATGGATGCACCAACGGAAGTAGACACCTCATGTGGCTCACATAACAATTCGGGTTCAACATGAAACTTTTGGTAACAAAATGAGTAACACATAAAAGGAGTGTCACCCGACTCTATCAAAGCATATATATCAACATCAAAAACCTTTAACATACCTGTAGAGAATCGTGCTAAGTCTAGTGATCCCCTACAGAGGTATGGTTGGAAGCGTCAATGGTCATCTCCATAATCCTTAGTAACCCATGCACAATGCCCCGACACATGGTTCTTCACACCACACTTGAATTGGCCACACAATCTCTAGAATAATACCCTCCTTACTTGTGACTCATAAGGGAAGCTTGAACATCAAAACCTCTGCCTTGAAGACCACCACCTCTACCGCCAGGTTAAGCATGAGGACACCTACTAAATTTGTTTACCAAATTCACCACAACCTAAGCAAGCATTAGACTTCTTCAGACATAAGCAACCATGGCCTTTCTTACACTTTCGACATATAGGGGAAACTTGCACACCATCACCCATGTCTTTCCCTTGAACATATGGGCAGTCAACTAGCTTGTGACCCACTCCACCATAACCATAGCAAGCATTGCTCTTCCTCAAGATGGACCACCATGGTTCCTCCCACACTTTTGACACTAAGGTTTAGTTCTCCCATCGTTGACATCTTAGAATTGAATCCTTCTTCTTCCTTCCTTTGAGGCCATCGAGAAATCCCTCATCTTATGCCCATTGTCGCCACACTCAGAGCATGCACCCGTGTCCTCCAACATATGCCATTATGCCTTCTCCCACATTTTGGCCACATAGCATTAGGCACCACACAACCATCACCTTAGGCCCTTGGGTTGTCATTGGCAACCCTTCTACTAGGAGCATGAGAAGACCCTAGGCCTTGATGAAACTGGCCACCTTTTGGAATTTGGAACTTTCCCTCATAATGGACCCTCTTGGCCCCTCTCTCCTCCCTCTTGCTACTTGAAGTCTTGGGGGCACTCACTTGTTGATTGAGTTGAGCGGTCACCACCATGGCCAATAGCCATAGAGCATTACGAACCTTCACATTTGGCATATCACCGTCCTGAATAGCTTGAGACATATTTTGAAATGCAATGATTAAGAATAAGATATAGACCTTAGAGGATTTAACTCTATCCCATAATATAGATCATGAAGAAGTGAAACATATCCCAAAATGCCTCATAATCTCCCATAAATAGTTGTGGCGCTCTTCACAACCATGAATAAAACTCTAATCAATGCAGTATGTGGACACTGAGGACTATTAACAATATAGTGCTCTGATACCAAGTTTGTTACGACCCAAACCTAGGGCCTAGACACGACAAGGCTAATGGGAAACTCGAAGGGACCCCAAACAAGCCTCTTAACATATCATTACACATCCTTGGTTATGCAAGCAACTAAACAACAATAAGAGAATAGAAATAAGGGCATAGGGACTAAGGGATGTCTTTAATAACATAAACCATCAAAAGATTCAAAGCTCAAGTATAACACAACTTGTCCAACAACACCTATAAGCTTAGAATTGAGCGGGGGCCAAGACACTTTTCCAGACCCTTACTAGTTTTCAGAAAAATTAGAGAACTAAATTTTGCTACAGTTACTCTAAAATCGGGGTAACACCCATTTTTCACTTAATTTTCCCCCCAGATTACAAATTTGAAGTCGGATTTTCGATATCACACATGAATTTTGAGATATATAGAAATTATGATTACAGATACTTTCGAGGCATATTTTCAGGTACTTTTGGGGTCATTTCATAACTACTAATCGAAATTTTTTTTGGTGGGTATCATATTTCAAAACAAAAATTAAGAACATGTTATATGTCACAAGTATTAGTACTATATGCTATGATATTATCTAAACATCCTAAACATGCCGGTTCAACAGAAATTAAATATCCCCGGGGAAAAAGAAAACAAGCAAGAAAACCTCGAGATCAAAAATTGGGGTAGTTATGGACTATAAGCTACTCAGACTTCGCTGAGGCTTATAACTACCCACACCCTATCGAAAAAGATGTGCATTGTCCCTAATACACAAAGTAAAGCAAAAAGTAAATCATAAGGAGTCAAAAACATACCTTGGTGCCGAAGCGCCAGGGTCCACCTTGGGTTGCCTCCCAAGCAGTGCCTGATTTATTATTGCGGCATGACATAGATAGCTTGAGTACTTAGACTTCCTCAAGATCCCATTCCTCCACTGTCTTTAACTTTTCCACATTTTCAAGGTATGACTTGACTCTTTGGCCATTTACATTAAAAGTTCCTTGATTTCGTTTCTCTAGTTCAATAGCCCATGATCAAAGACGTGTGCTACTCAGAAGGCTCCCAACCATCTGGATTTGAGTTTCTCAGGAAACAACTTTAGTCTAGAATTGTAGAGCAGTACCAAGTCCCCTGGTTTAAATTTTGCGGTTCTCTAGACTAAATCTTTCTGATTTGCATTTACATTTTTGGATACAATCCATTTGATTTCCTTATTGGACACCTCCACTTTCCCACTTATTTGAGGATGATAAGGCATCAGCACTCTATGTTTCACTCCATACTTCTCCAGAAGAGCTTTAAAAAGCCTATTACAAAATTTAGAACCTTCATCACTAATGATTTCCCAAGGGTTGCTAAACCTTGAGAAAATATTCTTTTTTAGAAATGTTGTGACACTTTTACCCTCATTGTTAGGTAGGCCTACGGCCTCCACCCGCTTTAATACATAATCCATAGCAACTACGAGGTATGGTTTCCATGTGAACCTACCAATGGTCCCATGAAATCTGTCCCTCATACATCAAATAACTAAATCACAATAATGTGGTTTAGAGGGAGCTCATGCTTTTGAAAAACCCCACCTTCTCTTTGGCATTGTCATAAGCTTTGGCATAGTCGTGGGTGTCTAGGTAGATGGTGGGCCAATAATAACCACATTGTAAGATCTTGTGGGCTGTTTGAATCCCTCTATGATGTCCACCTAACTATGATGAGTGGTTTTCCTGAAGTATGCTTATCATTTCGGCCTCAAGAACACATCGACGAATAATCCCTTCAGCACATACATGGAACAAGTATGGGTAATCCCAAAAGAACTTCTTCACATCAGACATAAATGTCTGAGCTGATGTGTGTTTAAGTAGGGTAGCACGATATCACTCACCAAGTACTTTTCATAATTTGTAAACCAAGGTATCAGATCATGCAATGCAGTCAACACTCTCTCATTAGGGAGGGAATCATTTATCTCTAATATATCATCAAATTTCATCATCGCCCAATCTTCCAATCTAGAGAGGTGATTTGCAATCTGATTCTTTGTCCTTTTTCTGTCAATGACATAAAATTTTAACTCTTACAATAGAAGCACCCATCTCATCAACCATAGCTTCACATCTTTTTTAGCTATCTGGTGTTTATGCGTTGAGTGGTCTGTATGCACTCCGACTTTTTCCCCCAGCAGGTCTAACCAAAACTTTTTGAATGCAAAGACCGATGTAAGTAACTCCTATTCTATGACAGTTTAATTCTTCTGGGCCTTATTTAGTACTTTGCTGGCATAATATATAGGGTGTAATATCTTCTCTTTGCACTTCCCCAATACCACACCTAGAGCAAGACCACTTGCATCACATATGATCTCAAAGGGCTTGGACGAGTGTAGAGCCACAATAATTGGCGCTGAGGTTAACCTTTTCTTTAAATGTTCAAAGACTTTCAAACATGCATCATAAAAAATGAACTTAGCATCTTTCTCCAATAATTTGCACAATGGGTGTGAAATTTTAGAGAAGTCTTTTATGAACCTCCGATAGAATCCTGCATGTCCCAAGAAACTCCTCACACCCTTTACTGAGATGGGTGGTGGGAGCTTCTAAATCATCTCCACTTTAGCTCTGTTGACCTTAATACCTTTGCTAGATATTCTGTACCCCAACACAATATCCTCTTTCACAAGGAAGTGACACTTTGCCCAGTTTAGTACTAGATGACTTTCTACGCATCTTTGCAATGCATCATGTAGGTGCTTCAAATAATCCTAAAATGAGTTCCCAACCATACTAAATTCATCCATGAAGACATCAATAGTGTTCTGCACCATGTCTAAGAGAATGGACATCATGCATCTCTGAAATGTCTAAGGGCCATTAGATGTCGCAGGGGCATTACATAGCCCGAATGGCATCCTCTTGAAAGTGTATGTGCCATAGGGGCATGTCAATGTGGTGTTCTCCTGATCCTCTAGAGGAATTATGATCTGAATATAGCCTGAATACCCATTGAGAAAATAGTACCACCCTTTTCCACTAGTCTGTCTAGCATCTAATCCATGGATAACATAGGAAAGTGAACTTTCTCTGTTGAGGCATTGAGCTTTCTGCAATCCATGAACACCTCCATCCAATGACTAGTCTCATTGTGATCAATTCATTGTTGGCATTAGGTACCACTGTAATAACCCCTTTCGTTTGGAAATCACTACACCAGGCTCACCCATTGACTATTGGCGATCGGGTAGATTACTCCGGCATCTAGCTATTTAATGATCTCTTTCCGCACATCCTCTTGCATAGGATGATTTAGGCATCTTTAATGCTCCATCCTCGTCTTATAGTCCTTGATTAACTAGATTTTGTGTGTACATACCCTAGGAGAGATACCGATATAATGTCTGCAATAGTCCATTCGATAGCCTACTTAAATTGTTTGAACATCATTACAAGGACATATGCTTGCTCGTCATTCAGATCTGAAGGTATTACGACCGGCAAAGTGTTGTTGGCTCCTAAAAATGCATATTTTGAATGCGTTGGAAGTGCTTTCAATTTTAACACCAGTAGGTCTTCTATGGAGGGCATTTTGGGTGGTGACTCCTGATTCTGCAAGTCTAGCTTTGGCTTAGTTTGACATCTAGGACCATAAGACACCCCTAAAGCATTTATTGTTTCCTCATTGTCTAGGTTACCATACAGTCAAAGTTCAACAATAGTGCCTCCAAAGTGTCAACAACCAGTATTATCTCAAGTGGTACTTCTGGCTTAGCATAATCAATAGTCTTAATAATATAAACTACTCTCACATCATTGTTTTTCCTTTCTTGCTAACACACATTGAACACGACCTTATCCTTCCAAAATTTGAACTTGAGTTGGCCCTTTTCCATATCTACCAAGGTGTGACAAGTAGTTAAGAAAGGCCTTCTCAAAATAATAGGAACTTCAAAATCAACCTCATAATTGAGGATCATAAAGTCTGCATGGAATGTGAATTTCTCCACTTTAACCAACACATCATAAAGTATCCTCACAGGCTTCTTCACCATCCGATCTGCCATTAACAACTGCATGCTAGTAAGAGTAGGGGCTCCCAATTCAATCTTCTGTAGACTGCAAGGGGCATAAAATTGATACTGACACCTAAATAACAGTGTTCCCTTGCGAACTCTATATCACCTATAGTGCAAGGTATAGTAAAAGCACCTGGATCTTCATGCTTCTGCGCTAAGAACTTCGTAGTGATAACACTGCAATGTTGAAGCTCTTTGAGAAAGCTCCGGACTCACGATGCACTTTTTAGTGACAAATCCTTCATATACTTGGCATAGCCCGGTAGTTTCTCCAAAGCCTCAATGAGAGGGATATTGATAGAAAACTGCATAAGTATGGAGAGTGCTTGGACTTGCCTTCCTCCTCCCTCTTATTAATTCTATGAGGGAAAGGAGGAGGAGGCTTAGGGAAGGGCTTCTCTGGCACCTTAGCTACTTCACTTGCACCATCATTGCCACAATTATCTCCTTCATCTACATCCTTTGTTGCAATGATCTCCTCACGAACATTTTCTTCATTAATCGGTTGTAAAAAGATCAATAGTGCTTTTGCCACCCCTAGTAGTATCCACCATACATCGCCATTCATTCTTAGGATTTTGTATTGTATTGCTAGGCAATGTACCTTTCTGATGCTGATTCATCTAAGTTAACACTTGGTGAAACTGTTGTTCAAGTTGTTTAATAGCCACAGAATAGGACTCTATTATCTAGTTTATGATCAAAATATTTGACTTCATCCCCCTTAGAGTCTCATCCTATGTCTCGGCCTTCTTCAACAGGCGATCAAACATCTCCTCAATTTTGGAATTGTCTATACTTGCATCTCGATTGTGTGGTGGGACATAAGGATTGTTTCTGAAGCCTTCTCTACAACTCGAATCAGCATCTGGATCGTTGTTCCTATCATAATAACCACAAAAATTATCTCACAAAGCTTTATCTCTATCATAGTTCCGAGCTTGGTTTCCCTGACCTTGGCGCCAATAGTTCTGATTGGACCTTTGGGCGTTGGTCCAGAAACCCCCCATCTGATCATTCACAAAACAAGCATCCTCCTCATAGTATGGCTCTTCATACATGGATGTAGGTGGAGGTTAGTGAACCACTGCATTCACTGTCTCTTGGTTCTGCTTGATCACCACATCTATGCGTGTGCAAAGCTTACCAAGCTGTTGCAATTTCTTCATTTATTTTGGCTTGCTCTGAACCCAAACTGACAACATATGAACCCTTCATTGAAGCTCTATCTCACTGTCCCCATGCACGATTCATCTTGGCAACTTGCTCCATACGCTCAGTAATACTTGCAAATGGTTGATCTAGAAACGTGTCCCCCATGATAGTGTCAACACAAGCATGACTATTCTCATCAAGGGAATGATAGAAGATCTCTACTAAGGCATCATCAACTATCTTATGGTTAGGGACACTCCTCAGACATTTAGTAAGCCGCTCCATGTAGTTCTTATCGAATCACCAGAAAGTTGCTCAAAGTTGTTGATCTAGTCCTTCGACTTGAGCTTGTTGGATTTAGGGAAGTACCTCTCCAAAAAGGCCTTCTGCAAATCTGCCCAGCTAGTGATTGAACAATGCAGGAGCTTAGTTAGCCATAATGCAGAACTGCTCGTGAGAGACAATGGAAAGACACGAAGTCCTATAGCATTAATAGATATATTTTGTGTTCCCATCACACTCTTACTAACAAGTTTCACATTGTGCAAGTGGCTATATGATCCTCTGATGGTAAGCCAGGAAATAGCTCATGGTTCTGCAGTATCTCAAGTTACCCACTAGAAACTGTAAACATTGTGTTTGACGGTAGTGGTGGCAACACAATAGCTCCCCTCACCCTCATAGATATAGGGTTAAACATATATTGATTCCACTAGTAACCATTGACATTGAACTCACGAAGCTATGGAAAGTCCTCTAAAGGAGGTGGGTCTCATTCCTATCATCATCATTATTATCCTACTTCAAGGTTGCATTACTCGGGTTGTTGGCATTTTGTTGGGCCATTCTCCTTATAGTTCATTGGATCTCTAGATTGAGTGGAGTTAAGGGATTGCCTTGACTCTGAATGTTGGCCATGCACCCTGCAAAGAAACAAAAACAAAAAAAAAGTAAAATAAAGGGAACTAAGGATTCACACTCAAATTACTTAATGAATCAACCTAAGTCTTGCCGTATTCCCTGGCAACGGTGCCAAAATCTTGATGTCGCCCAAGTTACACCTCATTTTTAAAATTAAGTGGTTGTTGTCGAGATATAAAATCTAACCAAGGTTAGGGTCAAACCCACAGGGAATACGTAGACTCAATACAAATTCACCACAAAGCAATCCAAGTAGTTAACCAACTCATTTCCATGCGGGGGAGGGGGGAGGAGGGGGGTTGCAATAATCAATAAGAAAATAAACTACACTATCTATCACATCAAACGATAAATAATAGAGAGCAATTAGGGTATTGTGTTTCCCATGATTTTCCAACTTAGTATCACCAAATAACCCAATTCTTATCTAATGTATAGCATGTAGGATGACAATTTAAGTACACCAAACCCTTTGTGAAAGGTGAGGGGGAAATTTCACTATGTGACTTGGTACATCTCCATAGTGTGCAATACTAACCATTACCTATAAGTCCCAGTACAACCTCCTCTTGGCCCAGTTCGATTGATTAGACGAGAACACATCAATCGAATCCTGTTAATAAATCTCTTTTCCTATTCATTACTACCTTGGTCCAGTCAGTAACATTAGGTGGGTTCTAATGTTGGCCACCACAAGAAAACATGCAAAATGAAGAGAATTAATTAATACATGCATATACCTAATCCAAGAATTATAAATTACCCAGGTTTACTTTGTTAGTTCTTCATGGTTCCCAAAACTGTAGTTGTGGATTTAGCTACTCATGCTATGTGTATATGAAGAAATTATGAATTGAGAAAACACAATTATACACTTATATAATTGAATTGAAATCAAGCAAATTCAATACTGACGAGAATCACAAGATTGAAGATCAAATTTACCCACATGTGTTTTCTCATAATCTTCTCTCCCAAGTATTAAGTTCTCCAAGTACAAACCCTAAAACTAATGAATAATGACGTCCTCCTCTGAAAAATAACCTAAAATTACTATTTATAGTAATTACAATTAAGTCCTCAGTAAAATAGAAACACTGGTCGAAAAACTCCACTAAAGGTCTTTACAACTCGTAGTGTCTTCTATGGCTCGTAGTCGGGATCTCATAGTCAGCTCCTAACATTCTGGACTTCTCTTCTATGATACAACTTTACAACTCATAAATTGATCTATGACTCATATCGCATGTTCGTAGGCTTCAATATTTTCATCAAATTATCACTTACTGGAAATCTTCACGAAACCTATCTTTACGACTCGTAGAATGCTCTATGACTCATATGCAAATCTAATTGAGTTGATCTTCAGAAATCAATCTTCACTGAAATTTATCATGATACATCCCCTACAACTCGTAGAATGCTTTACTATCCGTAAAGAGTCTCGTGAATCATAAAAATCAATGGTTTCTACAATTTTCCCCAAATCATAGCCAATGTGTAATCTTGTAAATCTAAACACAAAAACACATAAAACCCATAAATATCGCATTGAGAACACATAAAATCCTATGTTTTAAGCAGAAAAGTGTCGTATTATGTCATCATATCATTAACCATGTCATATCTAGGCCCTTGGCTTGGGTTATAACAATCTTGGTATGAGAGCACTAGGTTGTAAATGGTCCTTGGAAATCCAATATATCATATCAAATAAAGTCTTGTTCATGGATGTGAAGTGCACCAAAACTATGAATAAGAAGCTAAAAGGTGTTAGGAAATGACTCACTTCTTTCGTATTCTATGTCGTTCCTTAGAACTTTGAAACAACCAAAAAAAGTGCTCAAAAATGTGCCTTGGATGTGCTCGAAATCGTAATTTCTGTATATCTAAAATTCGTGTGCGATATCAAAAATTTGACTTCATATTCATCATCAAGGCATCAAATTGAGTGGGCAATGGGTCTAACCCTAATTTAAGAGCAAATGATTAGAAATTTTAAATTTCCAAAATGTGATTTCCAATGAGCAGTTCGCGCCCAAGGCGCGATGCACTAAGGGTGCACTACTATGTTAAATTTTGGCTAGCTCTCCATATCGGTCTAAGGCTTTGGGTCTTGGGCATAAGTGTTCCCGTGCGTGAAAATGCCTATACTTAGCTTTATTTCACCCTCATATCATTCAAAGTATTACCAAATATACTCCCAAACACTTAGACAATATTTCATCTCCTAAGCTCAAGTCTCCAAACTTATCCAGATTATAAGGTTATCATTCAAGCCCCAAGTCTCCATCTCCAATCTTCATCAAACTATTCTCCCAAGCTAAGGTATGTGGGTTTCTTTCATGGGTTCCTTTCACCTATGATACCCAAGCTCTCTTTTACTTAAATTTGCATGATTTAAAGTTGATTTACTCATCTATCTTACTTATTATGAATTTCACTGCATACTATGTTGGGGTTTCATAAAAGTATGGTTGTTTTAGCATGTTTTGAGCTATGAACCTAAGATCTATTGTGAGATATGATGGAGGTTATTGATGTATGTTTCTTGAGGGTTTTACCATGTATCTATTGATGGTATTACATGGAATTTTCTAGCATGATTTCACTCTTGAATTGTATGGTTTTACACTAGCACTACACACCCGCCAAGTATTTGATAAAATGTCCGGTTATGGCTTTCTTGAGGAATTGATGGTGAAATGCATGTTATGAGTTGAATGACTATATGATGATGAAAGGAATGTATGTATATGATATTACATTTATAGTTTTGGGAATTGACCAAGCCTCACTCGGGGGGTTTGTACCTTGATAAACATATTTGGGGTTTGTACTCCATCAATCATGTTGGGGGGTTTGTACCTCATCAATCTATTGAGGGGTTCATACCTCATTCACCTCTCCATGGGGGTAGTAGGCCTTGGACATGCACTAACAATGGTCTCTCCTTGCAAATGTATTATGTTCTATATGTAAGCATGGTTTTACTTCAAGCATCATCCATGCATGCCATATTGCTATAATTTCATCTATTGCTCATGATGCTTATCACTTGTTGCATTATATCCTACATACTTAGTACATTCAAATATGTTAACGCATACTCTATGCCTACATGATGTCAACATGTAGAAACCGAAGCCCTGCTTGATCATCCATCACCATGTGCTAGTACCATGTCAGTCAAGCTATTTGGTGAGTCCTCCATTTCGGGGACGATGCTTATGATCTCCTATTATATTCTAAGACTATCCTTCTTTGCATATATGTTGAATATGAGGGAGAGACTGGTAGCTTGTTTTGGCCCCGCTAAGTATCTAAATTTTAGAGGTGTTGTTGGACATGTTTGTATTATGCTTTGAGCTTTGACTCTCTCTTGACTCTTGATGTTTAAGATATGAGAATTTTCCCTTAGCCTTGTTTATCCATATCTATTATCTCTTGTTATATTTTATTGCTTCTGCGACCAAGGATGTGTGTACAATATGCTAAGAGGCTTGTTTGGGGTTCCTTCGGGTTCACCTTTAGGCTGTCAGATCTAGCGACTAGGCTTGGGTCATCATAAACTTGGTATCATAGCACTAAGTTGTTAGATACTCTAAGTCCAACACACCATATTGATTAGAGTCTTATTTATGGTTGCGTTGTGCACCATAACTATGAGTAAGAGGCTATGAGACGTCTTAGGAAATGTTTCCCTTCTTTATATTCTGAGTCGTTCTATAGAGCTGAAATAATATTTTCCCCCTTAATGATTATTCTTTGCTATGCTAAATTATTCCTAATACGAGAGGAAGAAGAACCTGCACTCTCGAGGACTAACTAGCTCATGGTGAGCTCCCGGATGCTCTCACTTTGATTGCACAAGTTATGGCTAATCAAGCAAATCAAGGGGATCCTACTCCAGCATCTCAGTTGAGAGACTTCATGAGGATGAATCCCCTGGAATTCCATGGGTTAAAGGTGAATGAAGACCCTCAAGAGATTATTGATGAGCTTTACAAGGTTTTAGCTATTATGGGTGTTAGATCGGAGGAGAAGATGGAGTTGGCGGCTTACCAACTCAATGGGGTGGTACAAATATGGTTTAAATAATAGAAGGAGGAGAAGAAAATCAGTAATATGGTGCTTTTGAAGGAGATCAAGGTGGCTTTCCTTAATTTGTTCTTCCCTCTTGAGCTTAAGGAAGCCAAGTTGGTGGAGATTATGAATTTGAGACAAGGGTCTATTAGTGTGAGGAAGTATGCCCTCAAGTTTACTCAATTCTCTAAATATGCTCCCCAATTGGTGGCCGACCCAATGTCTAGGATGAATAATTTTGTAAGGGGTGTTTTTGATTTGGTGAGTGAAGAATGCCGGTCCACTATGTTGATTGGTGACATGGATTTCTCCCGATTTATGACCTATGCCAAATAAATGGAGGAGGAGAAGTTGAGGAAGAGGAGGATTCATGAGGCCAAAAAGGCCCACTTTGAAGGGAAGTTCCATAGTCAGAAGGGTGGTCGGTTCTATTAAGGCCAATGTTTCTCTCGTACATTTAATACGAAGGTTGCCAATGACTTTCTAAGGGCCCAATGTGTTTGGGGTATCATTCGTACTGATGGGTGTCAAAACTTTAGTTGGGATCATAGTGGCCCATGTTTGAGGGACACTAATGCGTGTCATGGTTGTGGGGAAGTTGGGAATAAGGTGATGGATTGCCCCCGAAATCGCAATAAGGGAAAGGAGGTTCGTCCACAAGGTGTTAATGTGGTTCCTTTGGGGAGAGGTGGCCAAAAAGATGGTGCTCCTATGCACAATCGATTTTATTCTTTGCATGGGAGGTAATGGGTGATGAGGTTCTTGACATCGTTACCGGTATATTGGAAGCCTTTGTTTTTGATGTGTATGCATTGATTGATCTGGGTGCCACTTTTTCTTTTGTTACCCGATTTGTTGCCAAAAAGTTTCGTGTTGAGCCAGAATTGTTGTGTAAGTCATATGAGGTGTCTACTCCTATTGGTGCATCTATTGTAGCTAGAATGGTCTAGAGAAATTGTCCCATTTGTATCTTGCATAAAATATTGCCTTGTAATCTTGTTGAGTTGGATATGGTTGATTTTGATGTCATTCTGGGGATGGATTGGTTGTATGCATACTATGCCAATATTGATTGTACAACCTATAAGGTTAAATTCTAATTTCCAAATGAACCCATTCTTGAGTGGGTGAGTCATGATGTGGTGGTCAAGGGTAGGTTCATCTCTTGCATTAAAGCCCGTAAGTTGATCTCTAAGGCGTGCCTTTATCATCTTGTGAGGGTTATGTATGTGGAGTCTAAAGTCCTTCCTATAGAGTCAGTTCCGAATGTAAATGAGTTTGTTGATATCTTTTCAAATGACCTTCCCGGTTTTTCTCCCAAAAGGGAAATAGATTTTGTTATAGACCTCCTACCCGATACTTAACCTATTTCTATTCGCCTTATTGTATGACCCCGGTGGAGTTAAAGGAGATAAAGGAGCAATTGAGGGAGTTGTTGGAAAAGGGTTTTATTAGACCTAGCTAATAACCTTAGGGTGTACTGGTGTTGTTTGTGAAGAAGAAGGATGTGTCTCTTAGAATGTACATTGACTACAGGCAACTTAATAGGGTCACCATCAAAAATAGGTATCCTCTTCCAAGGATTGATGATTTGTTTGACTAATTGCAAGGGGCTAGCCACTTCTCTAAGATTGATCTTCGATTCAGTTACCAACATGTGAAGGTGAGGGAGTGTGATATTCCTAAGACAGCCTTCTGGACTAGGTATGGGTATTATGTATTTGTGCTTATGTCTTTTGTGTTGATCAATATACCGGCTATCTTCATGGACCTTATGAATAAGGTCTTCAAACCCTACCTTGATTCATTTGTTATGGTATTCATTGATGATGTTTTGTTCTATTCTTGTGGTGAAGAGGAGCATAGGACTTATTTAAGGGTTGTGTTGGAAAGATTGAGGGAAGAGAAGTTATATGTTAAGTATGAGAAATGTGAATTTTGGTTGAAGGAGGTTACCTTTCTAGGTCATATGGTGTCGGGGGATGGTATTAAAGTAGATCCTAAGAAGATGGATGTGAAAAGAAATTGGCCTAAACCATTGATCCCGTTAGATATTAGGAGCTTCTAGGGCTTAGTGGGGTACTATCATAGATTTGTGAATGGGTTCTTTTTTATCGCCTCTCCCATGACAAAGTTGACTCAAAAGAAAGCCAAACTTTTGTGGTTCGATGAGTGTGAAAGGAGTATCCAAACATTGAAAGATAAGCTTGTGTCTGCTCCCATAATGTCACTACAGGAAGGGCTAGAGGGATTTGTTGTGTATTGTGATGCTTCCAGGATTGGTTTGGGTCGTGTATTGACGCAACATGGTAAGGTCATAGCCTATGCTTCTAGATAGCTCAAAGTGCATGTAAAGAATTATCCTACCCATGATCTTGAGTTGGCCGCCGTTGTGTTTGCATTAAAAATTTGGCATCAGTATATATATGGGGTGCATGTTGATGTGTTCACTGATCATAAGAGCCTCCAATATACCGAGAAGAGGAATGTGTACCTCCAGCAACAACAAGAATGGAACCATAGGCTTTAGGTTTTTATTAGATAACGGGGAGTTTCGAATTTAGGGATTTATTCGAAATATTCACATGGAAATTTTACCTTGTCAATTTTTGGCAATGTCATTTTTCTATGTACTTTCACACAGGATTTCACTAAGTTGATTCTTAAGAAATGTCGAATCAAACCATTTGTCCTTATTTCAACGAAAGAAGCACAGGCTTCTTCGCAAGAAGAACTTTTTTTGTCTTGGTTCCAATTCAATACTAAACAAGTCCAAACTAATTGAATACTTGTGTCAGAAATTCCTCGAATCGGTTTGCCATTTTCATAAAGGACTCTTCACTCAAAATGATCTCAACTTGAGACAAAGAAGGTGGTTAGAACTCCTTAAGGACTATGATATGAGTGTGCATTACCATCCTGGTAAGGCTAATGTAGTGGGGATGCTTTGAGTATGGTGTCTATGGGTAGCCTAGTTCATGTTGATGATGGTGGCACAGGAGTGGCTAGAGAAGTACATCGCTTGTCTAGGTTTGGGGGTTAGGTTGGAAGAGGGTGTTGATGGTAGTGTTGTTGTTATTGATGGTTCTACATCTTTGTTGGTTGATGAGGTAAAAGCTAAGCAAGATCTTGATGCCTCATTGTTAGAATTAAAGGCATTGGTAAAAGATGGTAAGGTGGAGGTTTTCTTACAAAGGGGCGATGGTGCTCTTAGGTACCAAGGTAGGTTGTGTGTGCCTTGTGTTGATAGCTTGAAGGAAATGATTCTTGATGAGGCCCATGGTTCTTCTTACTCTATTCACCCTGGGTCTACTAAGATATATAGAGATTTCAGAGAGGTGTATTGGTGGGGAGCCATGAAGTGGGACATTGTAAAATTTGTATCCGGTTGCCATATTTGACAACAAGTCAAACCCGAACATCAAAGGTCGGGTGGCCTAACCCAAGACATATAGATTCCTAAATGGGAAGAGATTAATTTAATATGGATTTTGTTGTTATGTTGGCCAAGACTAGAAAGGGTTTTGATTCCATTTGGGTTGTGGTTGATAGGATGACAAAATCAGCTCACTTTCTACTGGTTAAGACCATATATGGGGCTAAAGATCTTGAAAGGTTGTACATTAATGAATTTGTAAGGTTACATGGAGTTCCTTTGTCCACCATATCAGATCATGGGGCATAATTCACATCTCACTTTTAGAGGTCGTTTCAAAGGGGTCTTGGTACAAGAGTTAAGCTTAGTACAACCTTTCACCCTCAAACGGATGGCCAAGCTGAAAAACTATCCAAACCCTTGAGGATAGGCTTAGATCATGTGTACTTGATCTTAAAGATAGTTAGGATGATCATCTTCTATTAATCAAGTTTGTATATAATAATAGCTATCATTCTAGCATCGGCATGGCTCCTTTTGAGGCTCTCTATGGTAGACATTGTAGATACTCTATTGGGTGGTTTAAGTTTAGAGAGATGGCTTTGTTGGGTCCGAATCTGGTTTTGGATGCTATGGAGAAGGTAAGGATGATTAGAGAAAGGTTGAGAACAACCCAAAGTCGCCAAAAACATTATGCCGATGTGACAAGGAGGGAGCTTGAGTTTAAGGTCGGTGATTGGGTCTACTTAATCGTGTCACCCATGAAGGGTGTGGTTCATTTTGGTAATAAGGGAAAGTTAAGCCCTAGATATGTAGGTACTTATAGGGTGATGAGGATGATTGGTAAGGTGTCTTACGAGTTGTATTTGCCTAATGAAATGGAATTGCTTCATCTGGTCTTTCATGTATCTATGTTAAGGAAGTGTATGGGTGATCCTAATGCCATTGTGCCTGTTGATGTTGTGGGGGTAGTTGAAGATAACTTGTAACATGAAGAGGTTCTGGTAGAGATCTTGTATAGGCAAGTGAGAGGTTGAGGAACAAGGATGTTGCTTCCATTAAGGTCCTTTGGAGAAATGAACAAGTCAAAAGTGCTATTTGGGAGGCCGAAGCGAATATGGAAAAGTGATACCCCTATCTTTTCCATCCTACTCAAGCCTATAATTCTAAGTCTTTTATATGATTTCATGTCTGATGTTCTAACCCCTAAGTCATTTGCATTCATTCTTGTTTACATTGACAAAGTTCATGATGATTTTTACACTTATGATGATATTTTAAAAATAATGTATTAATATGTTGTTGCGTTCTTGTTGGGGATTTTTTCTTCATGATTAATCTTCTCATATATGTCTCTTTGAATTTCGAGGAAAAATGTTCCCAAGGGGGAGATATTGAAACGATCCCCAAAAGTGCCGCCTCAGAAGTGCCCGGAATTGTAATTCTCATATATCTCAAAATCGGTACATGATATCGAAAATCTGACTTCATATTCGTGATCAGGGGGTCAAATTGAGTAGGAAATGGGTCTAACCCTGATTTAAGAGCAAACTATTAGCAATTTCAAATTTCCATAATGCGATTACCAATGAGCATTTAGCGCCCAAGGCTTGACACGCCTTGGGCGCGCTACTGTGTTAAATTTTCGCTAGTTTTTTATCTCGGTCCAAGGCTTTGTGTCTTGGGCGTAAGTTTTCCCATGCATGAAAGTACCAATATTTAGCTTTATTTCACCCTCATATCATTTAAGACATTTCAGAATACACTTTCGAACACTTAGACAATTTCATCTCCTAAATTCAAGTCTAAAAACTCATTCGAATTCTAAGGTTATCATTCAAGCTTCAAGTCTCCATCTCCAATCTTCACCAAACTATTCTCCCAAGCTAAGGTATGTGGTTTCTTTCATAGGTTCCTTTTACCCATGATACCCAAGCTCTGTTTTACGTAAAGTTGCATGATTTAAAGTTGATTTACTCATGGGTCTTACTTATTATGAATTTCACTGCACACTATGTTAGGGTTTCATGAAAGTATGGTTGTTTTAGCATGTTTTGAGGTATGAACCTAGGATCTATTGTGAGATTTGATTGAGGGTGTTGATGTATGTTTCTTGAAGGTGTTACCAAGTATCTATTGATGGCTTTACATGCAATTTTCTAGAATGATTTCACTCTTAAATTGCATGGTTTTACCCTAGCACTACACACCCGCCAAGTTTTTGATAAAATGTTAGGTTATGAGTTTCCTGAGGAATTAAATGTCAAATGCATGTCTTATGAGTTAATGACTATATGATGATGAAAGAAATGTATGTATATGAAATTTCTTTTATAGTGTTGGGAATTGACCGAGCCTCACTTGGGGGGGTTGCAGGGTCGGGTAGCCTTCTTGAGGGGTTTGTACCTTGATCGCCTCGCTCGAGAGGTGCTAGGCTAGTGAATCCATGTTCAGGGGTTTGAACATTGATAACCATGTTGAGGGTTTTGTACTCCATTAACAACGTTGGGTAGTTTGTACTCCATCAACTATGTTGGGGGTTTGTTCCTCATCAACCTATTGAGGGGTTCGTACCTTATTCGCCTCTCCAAGGGGGTGGTAAGCCTTGTACATGCACTAAAAATGGTCTCTCTTTATGTCAAGACCCAATCCTAGGGCCTACACATTACACGACTCATGCGGAACCCGAAGGGACTCCAAGCAAGCCTCTTAATATATCATTACACATTCTTGGTCGCGGAAGTAATAAATTATCAGGAACGATTAAAAGCAAGGGTAAAGGGAATAATGGGAAGCCTTCATATCATAAACAACAAGAGTCAATAGAGTTAAATCTCATAGCATAGATGCATACATGTCCAAGAGCACCTCTACTATATAGACAAGTTCAGGGGCTAAGACAAGCAACCGGCTCATGCTCATAGTGAGTACATAAGTCAAGAGAGAAAGTCTTAATACATAGCAAGAGATCTTAAGTAACATGCCCGGAATGGAGGACTCACCAACAAGCTTGACAGAAGTCGTATAGCACGAGGAGGAGGAGGAGGATGATCAAGTGATACACCAATTCCTACATGGTGACATCCTGTAGGCATAGAGTATGCGTTAGCACGTTTGAATGTATTAAGTATGTAGGATGCAATGCAATAATAGATAAGTATCATAATTGAAATGTTTAGTTAGTCAATGGATGAGCATATGACAATATTGCATGAATGGAAGATGATTGAAGTAAATCATACTTTCATAAAACATAACGCATGTGTAGGGAGTGACAATTATTAGTGTAATCCAACCCCTACCACCTCCTTGTAGAGCCGCATGAGGTATAAAGCACTTCATGATGTTGATGGAGTACAAACCCTCAATTGGTAGATGGAGTACAAACCCCCCAACAGGTTGACGGAGTACAAACCCCCTAACAAGGTTGATGGGTACCAACCGCCAAAAATGTTACCCGGGCCTACCACCCCTCGAGCTAGGCGATCAAGGTGCTAACACCTCAATAGGTTACCCGGGCCTACAACCCCCTGAGCTAGGCAGGGTTATCCCCAATACTATAGAGATAATATCATATATACGTATATACATTTATCCCATAATCATATAGTCATCTTAGCCATGCATTTTCCTCATTATCATATAATAATCATATTCACACATTCCTTTCATCATCATATACATACATTACTTTCATTATCATTTATTCATCATATAATCACAATTTCATCATCATATAATTATTCAATTCATATGACATGCATTGGACCTTTAATTCCTCAAAAATCTATAACCGCACATTTTATTAAATATTAAGAGGGTATGTAGTGCTAATGTAAAACCACGCAATTCAAGAGTGAAGTAACGCTAGTCAATTCATTGTTGAACCTTGAGATACTTGGTAACACCCTCAGGAAATATGCATTTATACCCTTCATCAAATCTTACAATAGACCTTAGATTCACAACTCAAAATATGGTAAAACAATCACAATTTCATGAGCCCAAATATAATGACAGTGTTTTTCATAATAGATAAAACTCATGAATGAATCAACATTAAATCATGAAATTTTGAGTAAAAAGAGCTTGGGTATCATGGGTGAAAGGAACCCATGAAAGAAACCCACATACCTTAGCTTTGGAGATGAACTTGATAAAGATTGCAGATGGAGACGTGCAACTTGAGAAGAAATCCTTATATCTGGACTGTGTTTTGAGACTTGAGATTAGGAGTAAAATATTTGGCTAAGTGTTTGAATGAGTTTTTGGGAATGTTTAGAAAGATATGAAGGTGAAAAATGGCTAAGTATAGGTATTTTCACATTTGGGAACACATAGACCCAAGATTTAAATGTCTTGGACCGAAGTCAAAACTGGCCAGAAAAATTATACTAGTTCGCGCCCTTGGCGCGTCACGCCAGTGGCGCGAAAAGCTCTCTAGAGTTCGTATTTTTGGACAATCGAAATTGCTAATCGTTTTCTCTTAAATCGGGGTTAGACCCATCTTCCACTCAAAATGATCCCCTAAACAAGAATATGAAATCAAATTTTTGATATCACGCACAAATTTGGAGATATATGGAAATTACGATTCCGGGCACTTCCGAGGCACATTTTTGGGTACTTTTTGGGGTCGTTTCTATATATCTCCCTTCGGAATATTCTTCCCAGAATGTCAAAGGAAAGTATATGAGAGACATAAACATGAAAGTTTAGCCCACATAAGAATGCAATAATGTCATTAAACATCATTTCAAAAATTTCATCATAAGTGTAAAATCATCATAAGCTTAGTCAATTTGAACATGAACATATGCAATGACGTGAGGGATAAACTTAAGACTTGAGATCACATAAAGACTTAGATCAATATCTTAGGATTGCGTGGAGTGTAAAAGCTAAGGATATCGCTTTGGCATGTCTACTTCGGCCTCCCAAGTAGCACTTTCTACCTATTGATTCTTCCAAAGGACCTTAATAGAAGCGACCTCATTGTTTCTCAGTCTCTTCACTTGCCTATCCAAGGTATGATCTGGAACCTCTTCATAGGTCAAATTATCTTCAAAAACACCAACAACATCAAGAGGTACAATAATATTGGGATCACCCGCACAATTCTTCAACATGGACACATGAAACACCGGATGAACCAAATCCATTTCTCTAGGAAATTCCAACTCATAAGATACCTTTCCAACCATTCTCATCACCCTATAAGGATCAATATATCTTGGGATCAACTTACCCAATATGGAGCAAACCCTTCATGGGTGACACCTTCAGGTAGACCCAATCACCAACCTTGAACTCAAGATCTCTTCTCCTCACGTCGGCATAAGACTTTTGACGACTTTGGGCCACTTTCAACCTTTCTATAATCACTATAAACTTTTCAAGAGCTTCCATAACAAGATCCCGTCCCAACAAAGCCACCTCACTAACCACAAACAAACCAACAGGTGATGTACGAGGCCTACCATAGAGGGCCTCAAAAGGAACCATACCCATGCTAGAATGATAGCTACTGTTGTAGGAAAACTCAATCAACGGAAGATCATCATCCTAACTACCTTTAAGCTCCAACACACACCTATCTAAGCATATCCTCAAGGGTTTGGATAGTTCTTTCAGCTTGGTCATCCATTTGAGGGTGAAAGGTCATACTAAGCTTAACTCTTATACCAAGACCTATTTGAAAAGACCTCCAAAAGTGAGAAGTGAATTGTTCCCCACGATCTAATATGATGGACGAAGGAACCCTTACAACCTAACAAAGTCATAAATGTACAATTTTGCAAAATCTTCAGCCCCATATGTGGTCTTAACCGGTAGAAAGTGAGACGATTTTGTCATCCTATCAACCGCAAGCCAAATGGAATCAAAACCCTTTCTTATCTTGGTCAACCCAACCACAAAATCCATATTTATCTCCTCCCACTTCCAAGTAGGAACATCAATGTCTTTGGTTAAGCCACCTGGCCTTGATGTTTGGCTTTGACTTATTGACAACTATGACAACCGGAAAAAAATTTGGCAATATCCCTCTTCATGCCTCCCTACCAATGCACATCTCTCAAGCCCCTATACATTTTATTGGAACCGGGGTAGATAGAATAAGAAGAGTTATGCGCCTCATCAAGGATTAGAATAAGAAGTGTTATGGGCCTCATCAAGGATTTTCTCCCTTAAACTATCAACACAAGCCACAGACAACCTACCTTAGTACCTAAGGGCACCATCTCCCCCTTACGAGAAAACCTCCACCTTGCCCTCTTTTACCAAGGCCTTCAATTCTAACAAGGAGGAATCAAGATCTTGCTTTTCTTTCACCTCATCAACCAAGGAAGACCTACATCCATCAACAACAACAATACCCCCATTACTAACCTCTTCCAACCTAGCTCCCAATCTAGCCAATCGATGCACCTCCCTAGCCATCTCCTTATCACCACTATCAACATGAGTTAGGCTACCCATAGACACCCTACTCAAAGCATCCACCACCACATTTTCCTTACTGGGATGATAATGCATACTCATATCATAGTCCTTAAGAAGTTCTTACCATCTCCTTTTCCTAAAGTTGAGATCCTTTTGAGTGAAGACATATTGTAGGCTCTTATGATCGGTGAACATATCAATATGCTCCCTATACAAGTAATAATGCCAAATCTTTAATGCAAACGCAACGGCGGCTAACTCAAGATCATGGGTAGGGTAGTTATTTTCATGCACTTTGAGTTTTCTGGAAGCATAGGCTATTATCTTACTATTTTCCATCAATGCACAACCCAAACCAACCCGGGAAGCATCACAATACACAACAAGTCCCTCAAGCCCGTCAAGTAGTGGTAATATAGGAGTAGAAACAAGCCTATCTTTCAATATTGGAAATTCCTTTCACATCCATCGGACCACACATTGGCCTTCTTTTGAGTCGATTTTGTCATAGGAGAAGCAATAGAACAGAAACTATTCACAAACCTCCGATAATAACCCATTAATCCCAAGATACTCCTAATGTCTGATGGGATCAATGGTCTAGGTAAATTTCTAATCACGTTAGTCTTCTTAGGATCCACTATAATACCATCCCCCGACACCACATGTCCTAGGAAGGCAACCTCCCTCAACCAAAATTTACACTTTTCATATTTTGCATACAATTTCCCCTCCCTCAATCTTTGCAACACAACCCTCAAATGAGCCCTATGCTCCTCCTCACCACGAAAATGGATCAAAATGTCATCAATGAAGATCACAACAAAGGAATCAAGGTAGGATTTAAAGACCCTATTCATTAGGTCTATAAAGATGGCCAGTGCATTGTTCACCCCAAAAGACCTCACCACAAGTTCATAATGCCCATACCTAGTCCAGAAGACCATCTTAGGAATATCACACTCCCTCACTTTCACTTGATGATACCCAGACCAAAGATCAATCTTGGAGAAATGGCTAGCCCCTTGCAATTGGTCAAACAAATCATCTATCCTTGGAAGAGGATACCTATTCTTGATGGTGACCCTATTGTGTTGCCGTTAGTCAACACAAATCCTAAGGGACTCATCTTTCTTTTTTACAAACAACACCGGTGTAACCCAAGGTGATTGGCTAGGCCTAATAAATCCCTTCTCCAACAAGACCCTCAATTGTTTCTTCATCTCCTTCAACTCTACCAGGGCCATACAGTAAATGGGAATACCAATGGGTTGAGTATCGGGGAGGAGGTCTACGCCAAACTCTACTTCCCTTTCCAGAGGATCACCGGGAAGGTCATTTGGGAAGACATCAAGATACTCATTTACAACTGGAACCGACTCTATGGGAAGGACTTTAGACTCCACATCCCTAACCCTTACATAAAGGTAAAGACATCCCTTAGAGATCAACTTATGAGCTTTAATGCAAGAGATGAATCTACCCTTAACAACCATATCTTGACTTTCCCACTCAAGGACGGGTTCATTTGGAAATTGGAATTTGACCCTACGGATTCTACAATCAGTAGAAGTATACTATATATGTATCCAATCTATCTCAAGTATAATATCAAATCAACCATGTCTTACTCAACAAGATCACATGGAAATATTTAATGCAAGATACAAATAGGAGAACTTATAAAAACTTTTCTAGCAATAATTGATTCACCAATTGGAGTAGACACATCATTCAACTCATACAACAACTTGGGATCAACATGGAACTTTTTGGCAATAAAGGGGGAAACAAAAGAAAGAGTGGCACATGAATCAATCAATGCATACACATCAAAGTCAAAGATTTTTAATGTACCGATAACAACATCGGGGACTTCATCAACCCTTTACCTCCTTTGCAAAGCATAGAATTGGTTTTTCCTTGGGTCACCATCTTGCCAGCCACCTCTCCCCAAGGGAACCGTATTAGCACCTTGTGGACGAACCTCCTTGCCCTTATTGCCGTTTCGAGGGCAATTTATTGCCTTATGCCCCATTCCCCCACAACCTTAACAAGAACTGGTATTTCTCAAACATGGGCCACTATGACCCTCACCACACTTCGGACACACATCAATAGGAGCCACTCCCCTCACACCTTGGGCCCTCGAGACATCATTGGAAACCCTCTTTTAAAAGTATGAGAAGACACTTGGCCTTTATGGAGCTGGCCACCCTATAGGAACTTACCCTAAAAATGAGCCCTCTTGCCCTCATGCTCCCCTTTCTTCCTCAATCTTTCCTCTTCCATTTGTTCGGCATAGGTCATCAAACATGATAAGTCCATGTACTTAATCAATATGGCAGATCGGCATCCTTCACTAACCAAATCGGAAACACCCATCACAAATTTGTTCATCCTCAATCTTGGGTAGGCAACCAAGTAAGGAGCAAACTTTGAACTTGAGGGCATATTCCCTCACACTCATTAACCCTTATGTAAAATTCATAAATTCAGCTTCCCTAATCTCAAGAGGGAATAACTGATTAAGGAAAGCAATTTTGAACTCTTCCCAGAGCACTACATAGTTGACTCCTTTCTTTTCTTTCCATTGGTTGTACCATATTTGTGCTATCCCTTTCAGCTGGTAGGCTGCCAACTCTGCCTTCTCTTTCAGCCTCACACCCAAGATAGCCAATATCTTATTCATCAGTTAACTCTTGAGGGTCCTCATTTACCTTTGACCCATAGTATTCCAAGGGATTCATTTTCATGAAGTCTTTCCCCTGAGAAGTCGGTGTAGGAGCATGAGCGGCTTGATCCCCTTGACTGGCTTGATTAGCCACAACTTGTGTAAGCAAAGTGAGAGCATCCCTAAGCTCCCTATTGACCAGTTGCTCCTCGGCTGTGCAGGTGCATCTTACCCTTATACTAGGGATGATCTAGGCTAGCAAAGAATAATCATTAGTGAGAAAAACTTACTTTAAATCTATAGTACGACTTAGAACATGAAGAAGGGAAAATTTTCCTAAAACATCTCATAGCCTCTTACTCATAGTTTTGGTGCATAACACAACCATGAATAAGACTCTGATACAAAGTTTTTCCACAACTCAAGTGTAGGGTCTAGACGTGACAAGGTGCATGGGGAACCCAAAGGGACCCTTAATAAGCCTCTTGACATATCATTACACATCTTTGGTCACGAAAGCAAAAAATCATCAATGAAATATTAAAAGCAGGGGTAAATGGACTAAGAGGAAACCTTCATATCATAAACAACAATAGTCAATAGAGTCAAAGCTAATAGCATGGATATATAACATGTCCAATAACACCTCTACTACATAGATAACAGCGGGGGCCAAGACAAGCAACTGGGCTCACCTTCATAGTCAATACATAAGTAAAGAGAGAAAGTCTTAATACATAGCAATAGATCATAAGTAACATCTCCGGAATGGAGGACTCACCAACAAGCTTAATAAAAGTCGTACTAGCCACGTGGAGGAGGTGGATGATCAAGCGGTACACCGATTCCTACATTGTGACATCATGTAGGCATAAAGTATGCGTCATCACATTTGAATGTACTAAGTATGTAGGATTCATTGCAATAATAGATAGGTATCATAATTGAAATGCTTAGTTAGTCAATGGATGAGCATATAGCAATATGACATGAATAAAAGATGCTCGAAGTAAATCATACTTTCATAGAACATAACACATGTATAGGGAGTGACCATTCTTAGTTCAGTCCATGGCCTACCACCTCCTTAGAGAGGCGGATGACGTAAAAACCCCTTCATGAGGTTGATGGATTACAAACCCCCTAATGCGTTGATGGGTACGAGCCCCCAACATGGTTGATGGAGTACAAATATCCGAACGGGTTGATGAAGTACAAAACCCTCAACAAGGTTGATGGGTACCAACCTCCAACAAGGTTACCTAGGTCTACCACCCCCCGAGCTAGGCGATTGAGGTAGCAATCGCTCAGTAGGTCACCCGGGACTACAACCCCCCGAGCGAGGCATTGGCCTTCCCCAACACTATAGAGATAATATCATATATACATATATACATTTCTCCCATCATCATATAGTCATCTTAGCCATACATTCTTCTCATCATATAATCATCATATTCACACATTTCTTTCATCATCATATAGTCATCATATACATACATTACTTTCATCACATCATCATCATTTATCATTTCATCATCATAAAATTATCGTTTCGTCATCATATAATCATTCAACTCATAATACATGCATTGGATCTTCAATTACTCAAGAATACATAACTTGACATTTTATCAAATACTTAGAGGGTATGTAGTGCTAGCGTAAAACCATGCAAATCAAGATCGAAGTCATGCTAGTAAATTCAATGAAGAACTTTCAATAGATACTTGGTAACACCATAAAAAAATATACATTATAACCCTTCATTAAATCTTACAATAGACCATAGATTCATAGCTCAAAACATTGTAAAATAGTCACAATTTCATAAACCCCAACATAATGTGCAGTGATTTTTATAATAGATAAAATCAATGAATAAATCAACTTTAAATCATGCAATTTTGAGTAAAAAGAGCTTGGGTATCATGGGTTAAAGAAACACGTGAAATAAACCCACATACCTTAGCTTTGGAGATGAATTTGATGAAGATTGGAGATGGAGACTTGAAGCTTGAGAGGAAATCCTTAGATCTGGAGAGGGTTTTGAAACTTGAGCTTAGGAGTAAAATATTTGGCTAAGCGTTTGAATAAGTATTGGGGAATGTTTAGAATTATATGAGGGTGAAAAATTGCTATGTATAGGTATATTCACATTTGGGAACACTTAGGCCCAAGATTTAAAAGTCCTGAACTGAAGTCAAAATTGGCTAGAAAAATTACAATAGTGCGTGCCCTTGGCGCGAAATTCACTGCAATTCGTTCTTTCGAAAATTGAAATGGCTAATCTTTTCCTCTTAATGGGGGTTAGACATATTTTCCACTTAAAATCACCCTGTGAACAAGAATATGGAGTCGAATATTCGATCTTGCGCATGGATATTGAGATATATAGAAATTAAGGTTCCGGGCACTTTCGAGGCATACTTCGGGAACGTTTTGGGGTCGTTTCACCTTACACATACATTATATTCTATATGTAATCATGGTTTTACTTCAAGAATCATCCATATATGTCCTATTATTATATGTTCATCCATTGCCTATGTTATGCATTTTGCTTATGGTGCTTATCACTTGTTGTATTGCATCCTACATACTTAGTACGTTCAAACATACTAACGCATACTCTATGCCTACATGATGTCAACACGTAGGTACCAGAGCCCCGCTTGATCATTCACCTCCACGTGGCTAGTAAGACATCACTCAAGCTCTTTGGTGAGTCCTCCATTTCGGGGACGATGCTTATTATCTCCTACTATGTTCTAAGACTATCCTTCTTTGTATATATGTTGACTATGAGGATGAGCCCGGTAGCTTGTCTTGGCCCCCGCTAAGTATCTAAGTTTTAGAGGTGTTGTTGGACATGTTTGTATTATGCTTTGAGCTTTGACTCTTTATGTTTATGATGTGAAAATTGTCCCTTAGCCCCGTTTGTCCCTATCTATTATCTTTTGTTATATTTTGTTGCTTCCGCCACCAAGGATGTGTGTATGAATGCTAAGAGGCTTGTTTGGGGTTCCTTTGGGTTCCCCATTCACCGTGTCACATCTAGGACCTAGGATTGGGTCATGACAAACATATCCTAAGATTTCCTAACACTAACGTATTATTCTTTTCATTTCTAGATCATGTCATTGAGAAGAGTGCCACTTCCAAGGGATTCCATCCCCAATAAGGACCAATTTATTTGGACGCCACAATCTTTACAAGAAGAAGGGGTCACTCTTGCCAAATACCAGAATAGCATCACCTTTTTGGCACAAGCCATAGCCAACCAAGTTAATTAGGGACAACGAGGGAATTTATTTGATTTGCGGTGCAACCCTCATCTATGTTGGCCATATAGTTATTGAGTTCGAGTGTTAGTACTCTTACTCAATCAAGTGTTCGATACTCCTCTCAAGACTCAATTCTCATAAAACTATATCCAAATCAGTTCAATATATCTGATCATCGAGTCTCATGTAGAATCTTATTACTTCATCAATTCTATCACAACCAAATCTTTAAACAAATCAATCCCATCATATCTTTTGAGAGTGATTTAGATATGCACTTAAGACTACAGTCAACTCTATTTAATCATTCGTGTTCAAGTTATAAAAACACACAAGGGTATTCTAGTGTCATCAATGCTATATTTATATCACTACCATTCACATTCATAGATTCCCCAACTCATGTTTCTAGTCCCAATCAATGCATATAGACATTCAAGTTTAAACAATAATATAGCTGGGATTTATGTAGTATAAGATGTAATTCATTTGTTGAAGAAAATAAATCATGGAAAGTATCAATAATTCATTAACATGTAAGAATATTCTAGCATTTAGGGAAAATGTCAAGAGAACATTCATGGAAGGGTTAAATCATTCACAATTCAATCGATCATATTTATGAGGAACATGGAAGAACTTAATCCATATTTTCGATAGCCTTACATACATAAAAAAAAATTTGAATTACTTATGATTTGAATGTCATGCCCTGGGAGGGTACCCTTGACGAGGCCGTCACACAGAGACTATTGCAAGTACCCAAGCAAATAACTCGTCATCTCATTCGTTCAATCAATAATTATCATATTAGCAGAAGACTAAAGATGAGCAAACGTGGACAATCTCAAATAAAGATACTCATAACAAATCAACAAGACTAGTATGAAAGAAAATTAATTAGAAAATATCCAAATCATCAATCCCAAATCTAGTCTATAAAGCCTATAACTAAGTAGTCTAGATAGTTCCATGACAGACCATGGCTACCCAAATCAAAGGAAATAATGTACTACCTCAAGCTAGATAAAATCTAAATGAGCATCCTCCAGAAGTAGGGGAGGACTCACTAATCAACTGATGTGATTAAACCATTAAGATGTGTCTGTTGATGATTTCTATTACCTGTCTCTGCATTATGAAAGATGAAGGCCCAAATGAACGTCAATACGTGGAATGTATGAGCAAGTAAAATAGATGAGTGAAACAGATATAGATAGAATAACAAAACTCAAAGATGCTCAATCACACTGTCCAATATCTATCTAAAGCAAGAATAAAGAATCGACAATGACCCATCAATACCAATCTAAATCAATCAGATCTAATCAAGTTAGATTACTATCTATTTGGAACCTATATGGGAATTTCTCTTATCCGACAATGATCACTTATGAGCCAGTGATTGTACAACAATCTCGCTGATGTTTCCATAGCCGTTCATTACTTTCCATGGTAGACAACAAATCGACCCATAATAGACCCCAATCAATCGATTGCTCTATTATTTCAAGGACCTATCATGACGAACATTCGGCTGAATGGCTTCAATCCTCTCCTACATTTGGCGATGTAGTTAATGAGTTTGAGTTGGACGTACTCTTACTCATTTTGGTGCTTGATACTACTCCCAAGACTCATTGCTCATAAGATAATTATTTTTAATCAATAGTCTCATCTGGACACTTGTCTACTCAAATCATCACATCAACTATCGACTCTTTTGTTACATTCTTTTAAGGTTTGGCTCTTGACCAACAGAGACTCTATCATGCATCATACTAACTCATAGCATTCAGGAGGAAAAAGTGGAGTTAAAGCGTTTAGGGATTCATAGGCTCTCAAGGATCAATCCATACTCATGCATGCTCAGCTGTATCAAAATTTGTAAAAATAATAGGAATTTATCCCAGGGTTCATATAATATGGAAAAATAATTTATCCTAAGTATTCAATTCATAAAAATAATAATTCTTTCCACATTATGCTAAAGAACATTAGAATTCAAGGGAAACCTTGAAGAAACATGCATTAAAGACTCAACTCACTCACAATTCCATCGATCGGGGTATGGGGTACATGAAACAATATAATCCATGTTTTTGTTAGCCCTACATATCTAGAAATAGGAGAAACAATCAACTTCTTAGGGAGTCTCTACTCACGTGTGCTTAGAACCCTAGTTTTCTCCCCTTCCACATGCTCTCTGGAGTTTCTAAGTATTTTTGAGGACTAATACACTTAGGGAATTGGTAAGGGATATAAAATCGACCCAAAACATCGTGTATTTTAATTAAAAAGAATGGGAAAAGACAAAATTTCCTCTCAAGAAAAACTGTCGAAGTGGACTACCAAACCCCTTTTACGACACGTGAGACAGGATACAGGTCATGGTCTTCTCTCGTGAAAAGTGGATCAAAATTGTAACTTTTTGATTCTCATTCTACGACCCATTAGACGACTCATAGAACATATTATGAGTCATATAACCTTTCGTAGAACCTGGACCAAAATTACACATTTCTGAATCTTGTTCCACGACTTGACAGACGACTCGTGGAACATGTTATAGGTCGTGTTCCCTATCGTAAAATCTCTTCTATACTTAATCAGATTTTTTTAACTCTAGAACACCTTTCACAACCTGGTCTACGGGCCGTACTCTAGTCTACGGCTCTCGTAGGGCCAGGTTTGATGACCTATTTCACCTTTAAACTTTTTGGGTGTTATATTATCTCCCCTTGGAATCATTCATCCTCGAATGAAGAGTAAGGATAGGCTCAAGGCATGAATATCAATCAAGAATCCTCTCAAGACTCAATCAACCAATCAAACTATCGACCAATCAACAATCTAGACAATCACTATTCAGACTGATGAAATGAGTAATTCAACTCAATTTAAGAGTAGACTATTACCTTCAATATTTTCATCATTGGTAACTAATAGATGTGGGTATCTAGCCTTCATATCCTCTTCGGCTCCCTATGTAGCCTCTTCAACATATTGACTTCTCCATAACAATTTTACAGAAGCAACCTCTTTAAGTTTTCAACTTCCAAACTTGACGATCAAGAATTTGAACTGGGATCTCTTCATAACTCAAAATATCTTTCACTCCAATGCTTTCAATAGGCACAAATAACGATGGATCTCCCAAAAACATCTTGAGCATAGAAATGTGAAAGATCGGATGGGTGGTTGCTAGCTCTGGTGGTAGCTCCATCTCATAAGTTACATTTCCCACTCTCTACACAATTTGGTAGGGAGCAATGTATCAAGGACTCAACTTTTCCTTCATTCCAAATCTCACCAGCCCCTTCATGGGTTGCACTTTCAAGTATACCCAATCATTCACTTTGAATTCTAGGTCCCTTCTCCTAACATCACCGTAGGACTTCTGATAACTCTGTATAGTTCTCAATATATCCTAGATAATCTTCATCTTCACCATAGCATGGTGTACTAAGTCTGGCCCAATCAACCCTACTTCACCCACCTCGAACCATTCAATTGGTGATCTACATCTCCTACCATAGAGGGCCTCATAAGAAGCCATTTGGATGAACGAATGGAAGCTATTATTGTAGGCAAACTTAATTAGGGGGAAATGGTCATCCTAATTACCTTTGAAGTCAATGACGTAAGCTCTCAACATATCTTCCAAGGTATAAATTGTTCGCTTTGCTTAGCCATCAGTTTAAGGGTGAAAAGTATTGTTAAGATTCACATTTGAGCCCAAGCCTTTCTGGAAGGACTTCCAAAACTGAGCAGTGAATTGAGCTCCTCTGTCTGAGATAATAAGCAAGGGTAGTCCATGAAATATAAAAATCTCTCTTATGTACATTCGGGCATAATCCTCCATAGTTCCAGTTGTCTTTACTGCCGAGAAGTGAGCAAATTTTATCATCTGATCAACTATTACCCAAATTGAATCATGTTGTCTGCAAGACCTCAGTAGGCCTATGATTAAGTCCATGTTGATCATCTCCCATTTCTACTCTGCAATCTCAAAGTTTTGAGCTACTCCACATGTCCTTTTATGCTAAACTTTAACTTGTTAGCAATTTGGGCACTTGGAAATGAACTTAACAATGTCTTTCTTCATCCCGCTCCACCAATAAATCTCTCTCAAGTCATGGTTCATCTTAGTTGAGCCTGGATGAATGGAATATCTAGAATTGTGGTCCTCTACTATGATCTTCTGTCGAGCACCATCAACATCTAGGACACATAATCTGCCTTGGTACCTCAATACTCCATTCTCCCTATTGGCGGAAACCATTACTTTCTACTTATGTATATCTTCCTTCAACCAGAGTAAGATGGGATATTGGTCTTGGTTCTCCTTTGCCTCTACTACAAGGGATGATGTAGACCCATTATGCACAAGTATTCCACCTTCACCTGATTTATCGAGTTGAACTCCCAATCATGCCAGTCGATGAAACTCTTTAGCCAACTCCTTTTTCTCTTTCTCCACATAGGTGGTCCTCCCCAGGGATAACCTACCATAAGTATCAGTAACTACATTAGTTTTAACTAAGTGGTAAAGAATGCTTATGTCATAGTCCTTAAGTAACTCAAGCCATCTTCTCTGCCTCAGATTAAGTTCCTTCTGGGTAAAGACATATTGCAGGCTCTTGTGGTTTGTGAATAAATCTACTCTATATAAGTAATAACGTCATAGTCTGAGAGCAAATACCACCGCTGCCAATTCCAAGTTGTGTGTGGTATAACTTCTCATGCAATTTGAGTTGCCCGGAAGCATAAGAAACAACTCTACCATTCTACATCAATACACATCACAAATCCTACTGTTGATGTATCACAACAAATATCTAACTTGTCAGCTCCTTCAGGCAAGGTCAACACTGGGGCAGTAGTCAACCTCATTTTCAACTCTTAGAAACTCTTTCATATTCGTCATACCATTGAAACTTGAACTTTTTTGAGTCAGTCTAGTCAATTATGCGGATATGGAAGAAAACCCTTCAACAAATCTGCGATAGTAACTAGCCAAACCCAAAAAGCTTCTAATGTCAGTTAGAGAGGTGGGTCCAGGCCGATTCTTGACCGCCTCAATCTTTTGAGTATCCACTCAAATGCCATCGTCCAAAATTATATGGCTTAGTAATGCCATTGATTTGAGCCAAAATTAACATTTTGAAAACATCACATATAACTCATTATCCTTGAGCTTCTATAAAGTGATTCTGAGAGGAGTGGGATGCTCCTGCTCATCTCAGGAATATACCTTAATAATATCAATAAAAACTGATTATGAACATGTCAAGATATTGTCTAAGTACTCTGTTCTTCAAGTCTATAAAGGTTGCGACTGCATTTGTCAACCTAAAGGACATCGTCAGGAATTCGAAGCGACCATATCGAGTTCAAAAGCCATCTTTAGGTTATCACATTCTCTCACTTTTAATTGGTGATAGCCTAATCTGAGGTCTATCTTAGAGAAAGTTGTGGCACACTGAAGTTGGTTAAACAAGTCATCAATCCTCGGAAGGGGATCTTTATTCTTAATGGTCACCTTATTCTATTGGCGATAATCTATGCACATTCTAAGGGACCCATCTTTCTTTTGAACGAATAGGACAGGAGTTCACTATAGAGAGACACTCTGCCTAATAAAGCCCTTTTCTAGCAAATCTTTTAACTGCTCTTTCAACTCTGCTAGATCTATTCTACATGATAGAATAGAGATATATTGGTGACTACCCATGGCATATATATGATTTGTGGGCCCACTTATGCCAGAAATAACACCTCTTTGATTTCCTCTAGCTGGTGGTACTGGTGCAGACGATTGGGCCTTGTCGGCCCACTTTGGACAGTCTCTCTGGAAACCCATTTGGCCACACTTATAGCAAGCATCACCTCCCTCATGACACCTCTCAGAGTGTAGTTTGCCACAGTTGCCACATAGTGGCTTACCCTGCAAACCTAGAGCCACACTAGCTTACAAATGAGATCCTTGGGATCTAAAATTCTGAGATTTCTGCTTTTTCCAATTTTTGTGTACTGGTGCACCGGTAAAATAAAGGTGCTGGACCAAACTAAAATGTTGCTACCATTCCCATTTCCTCTCTTTCCAACCTGATGGCTGGAGGTTTTAGCCCTCTTATTCTTGATCTCCTCCCTATCTTGTTGTCTTTCTTCATCAGCCTGCTGCACATGGACCATCATTCAACCTATCTCCATATCGCTCTCAAGCATGACTCTTCTCCTATCTTTCTTCGGCCACTTGTTCCACCCATTAACATACAGAGCCATTCTGCTTCTCAGGTCCACAATTATCTCAGGGCCATAACGAGATAAATGCAGGAACTTAACACCATATTCCTATACCATCATAGAGCCCTATTTCAAATTCAGGAACCCTCTTACCTTGTCCTCCTTCAGCTCTCTCCGAAAGAAGCGCCCCAAGAAAGCTTACTCAAACATTGTCCAAGTCAGAATTTGGGTACCCTCTCCTTGGTTCTTCTTCCAAAAATCATACCACAGCCTGGCAACACCCTTAAGCTGGCAGGAACCCAACTCCACCCTATCTGCTTCAGTCAAATGCATCACTTGAAACACCTTTTGTAGCTCATCAATGTAGTTCTCAGAATCCTTAATTGTTGTAGACCATGTAAACTCGGGTGGGTTAAACCTCAAGAATTTTCGGACTCTAGATGTGTCCTGTGTATCCTGTCTACCCTCTTCTTATCAAGCAGCAGGTGTTGTCACAGCCTGGGCCAAGGTCTGGATAGGCTGGCGGTGTTCAGCATTCGAGATGTCAGCTGAGGGGGCTATTCAGGGATGGCTAGGGCTATGGGTTTACCCTAATTCTAGAACTCAGGTTGGTTAACATTCTGTCTATCTAGATACCATCTTCCTTTAATAACTCTTCTTGGACACTACAATAAATAAGACATATTGTGGTGACATTTAGTGAACTTATTTTTTGCTACAAAATCTTTATATTCAGTAGCAACATACATGGTCACTACAAAAAGTATAGTTCTTGTTGCAAGTAATTCTTTGTCGCCGCTAAAATCAGTCACTAATTCTCAAATTATAAGTCCCTCTAAAATAAAAATTTTGGCTCCAAATATTTAGTAGCAACTTGTGAAAATGTCGCCTCTAAATATGATTTTGTAGTGACCTAGTTGCCTCTAATAGTAATCCATTTAATTTAAATTTAAAAGAAAACTAAAATAAAAGATTTGGGAAAGTTAAAAAAAACCTATATGAAATTAAATAGAGGGCCATTCTCTTTTCTCAGTTGTCTTTTCCTTCTTACACAAAGTTGAAGAAATACGATGGTTATTCTATGGGTCTTGGAAAAAGGATAAATAAAAATTGAAACAAGATGATTCTCTCAATTGGTTTTTGCTTGATTTAAAGGAAGAAGTAGTGTCTGTTGGTGAACAATACAGGAACAACAATCTATTTGCTGAATATACTTTATTTTTAGACTAATAGGGTTCTCTAAAGTATATTTTTCATCAGGTATGTGCTTAAAATTATTTATGCATATATGTATTTTTAGATTTCACATGTAATTTCTATGACCCACTTGAAATTTTGTAGGAATGGAATTCCTATTTCGAAAAACAATTCCTAGGTAAAGAAGTTTGACATTCTAAAGGATTGAATTAGTTTGCCTATTTGATGTTCTGCAAAATCAGTATGAGGTAAGCTAAAAGCTAAAAGTTCTATGTACATTTTGGTATTTTGTATTCTCAATCTTGTAAGATAGGCAAAAAGATGGCAGATATAAATAAGATTTTGTATTTTGTATTCTCGATCTTGAAAGTCATCTCTAACTTAGGTACTTCCCAAACTTAGCCTGTTGTGAATCAAGTTGCTTGTATATGTAGAGAAATTTCTCTTTAAGACGTATTTCCTCATGTATTCTTATGTTTTTCTTCATTTGAGCATTATCTCCTTTGTGGTAGTGTTTCTTTGCTTGTTTAATAGACGGTCAACAGTTTAAGTTTACATTGGAAAATCTACCTTGAAATCAAGAGTCTCTTAGTTGTTTACATTCTTATAGCTTCTTATATTTATTTTTTTTTGCTGATTAAGGGATTGACACCTTTGTTGGAAAAAAAGAAATATTCAAAAACTTTTTTACAGTGATTTATTTTCTACACTTTATGTAGTTTTGTCTAGTTAGTTCATCAATTGCTTCTCTTTATTTTACATTTCAATTTTTGGAGATGTATAAAGTTTATAAGACTTGTAGTATGCCAGAACGTATGGAGATGTAGACATCTACTATTTGTCCTTATTTTTTGTGAGTTACAAAAAGATAATGTAATACTTAAAAATTGTTGGAGTAACAATGATTGTACAATTATACTAGTTTCTTGACTCATGCTTTGCACGTATGTCCAATGTAAATGTTTATAGACCTATTAAAATAATTAAAGATGACTGAATTATTGTAAACTTGCATTTCTCCTACCACTAAAAAGTTTTAGCAATAAGACTCCAAAACTGAATACATCAGACTTGACTGAGAAAGGTCCTTCCACGAAAAACTCGAGAGCCTTATAACCGCAGTGTAGAGGATAGCAAATCATTTTCCAGTCAGTCAGTATGGTTATGTATACATGTTCACCAGGTATATATCAAGAAGTAAGCTTAACTCACTATGTCCCAACAACCCTTCGAGTTACTCCCTCTATCACGTTATGTTTGAAAATTCTTGCCATACCAAAATCAGAAATATTAGGTTCTTCCAATGACTTAAAGAATTTCAAAAAAAATTTCAACAGTCACTTGAAAGACTTTGGCCTAATTTTGGATGGATACAAACCAAAAAGGAAGATGCTCAAGATCTTTTTAGCTATGTACTCATATATCAATATTTTCTCATCTCCATGTATACAACATCCTAGAACTAGAACTAGATTTTTGTGCTAAACTTTGGCAATTACTATAAGCTCATTCTTCAACTCCACCACCCCTTGACCTGATGTTGTTGAAAGTCTTTTGACTGAAACCTCTCTTCCATTATGAAATAGTCTCTTCCATATGTTTTCATGGATTATTACGTTATATACTGAGAGTACTATGGATGTTTTTGGGGTACATATAACATACTGAAAATGTACCTTATAAACAGGTCAAAAAGTTTCCTCTCCAAGGTCACTCGATAAGTTATTTGTGGCTGCCAGTATCAATCCAAAGCTAAATATCTTCATATCTTGTAGTTCACTTCCATCTTCTGCTTTCAGATTTGGGTTATTAAAGCTCTTTGTTGCTTTCAAGTCACGTATATGCACTTTCTCCTTTCTTTCCTTATCTATGCAAGAGAAAGTATGTAGATATGCGTACATGTTTTAAATACTTGTCAGGAACATACTAGTAATTATTTAATTTTGGAGAGAGATATAAGTTTGACATCATTGTGAAGAAAAAAACTTGTGAAATTGAGAATTTGGTTCTATTAGAATGTTATAGATTGGTCTATTGTGTGAAAATTTCTTTTTTCAGTAGATAGTCCATCTGTTTTTTTTTTTTTGTATTGAAACAACTATACAAATTGTGAGTGTATAAGAAAGTGCTACTAATAGAAAAAAATTACCACCTATTGCTTGCAAAAACGCCATGAGATCAATAGAGTTGAACTGTTCATTAGAAAAACACTCCAAAGTTGAATACATTAGACTTGACTAGGAAAGATCCTTCAATGAAAAACTCGGGAGCCATGTAACCACTGTGCAGAGGATAGCAAATCATTTCCTAGTCAATCAGTATGACTATGTGTTGGTATATATCAAGAAGTAAGCTTAACTCACTATGTTTCAAGAACCCTTCGAGTCATTGCCTCTATCTCGTTCTATTTGGAAATTCTTGTCATACAAAAACCAAATATCTTAGGATTCATGTTTTCATCAAAGAGCACATATGTTTCACTCTCATTTTTGGATTTTTGTGAAAATAGAGTAATCCTTGAGCAATCCCTTATATAATCTCAAATCCTTTCTGCCAATGCAGCAACTACTTTGTTTCAGGATCCGCTAATAACTAGAAGCATTACATCAAAATTTTTAACAATTACGTGGATGATTTTTGTCTTATTTTGAATGGATACAAACCAAAAAGAAGACGTTCAAGTTCTTGTTAGCCATGTATTCATATAACAACATTCTTTCATTTGCATGTATACAACATCCAAGAACCAGAACTAGATATTTCTGCTAAACTTTTGCAATTACTATAAGCTCAGTCTTGAACTCCATCACCCCTTGACCTGATGTTGTTGAAAATCTCTTGATCGACTACCACCTCTCCCCTATAAGGTAATTGTCCCTTCCATATGTTTTTATGGGTTATTACTTTATATACTGAAAGTACTATTAGAATGTGAAAAAGAGAAGATTATAAGTTATAGATTTGTGTATAATGTTAAAAAAAAAATTCTGTAGATAGTCCATCTGTGTTTTTCATTGAAACAACTATATAAATTGTAAGTGCATCAGAAAGTGCTACTAATACGAAAAAATTTATACTTACTGACACTTTCTTGTAAAGTTATTTCTCCTTACTTCTATGTCTACTATTTATCATCATGAATAATTTTGAGTTAATTATTTTACTATTACTTTTTGTTGGAATAGGGAAATTTTAGTTTTGGTGAGGGGTGAAAACGAAAGCATAATGTTCCTAACAATGCTTATATTTGGAAAAAGTAAATTATCTTTTTCAATTGCCTTCTTGGAAAAGTCTTAAATTACGACATAACCTTAATGTGATGCACATAGAAAGAAATGTGTTCGATAATATTTTATCAACTGTGATGAGTATGGTTAGTAAGACAAATGAGATATTGAAAAGTATATATGGTTTGGTGGACCTTGGTATTAGGCAGGGGTTGCATCCAGGCCAAAGAGCTTGTAAGAAAAACATAGAGCAGTGGAGTTCTTGTGAGAGGAGATGATATAGACTCTAATAAGGAATATTATGGTGTATTGGAGGATCTTTACGAGTTGCATTATGTGGTAAATAGAAAAGTTTATCTATTCAAGTGTCATTGGTGGGATGTGGCTCGCCTTGGAAGAGGATACAAGATTGACAGATATGATTTTACAAGTGTGAATACTTGCTGTGCTTGGAATACAAATGAGCCATTTGTACTGGTATCTCAATCTGAATAAGTTTTCTACTTGGATGACATGATTAATAAAGATTGCCTCATTGTTGTAAAGACAAATTCTCGTTACGTTTTTAAACATGCCTGAAGGTGAAGTAGAAGAATTGATAAATGAAGAAGTTTATCAACAAGAAGAGTGAAATGTAATACCTTGCATACCAATGACCAAGAAATTGATTTTTCATATGTCTTTACATAGGAATGATATTGAACAACAAACTGTTTCGCATCCCAATGGTAAGGAAAATTAGGAGGATGATTTTATTGATGGCAATGCTATAGATACTTCAGAGAATGAAGAAAGTGAAGAAGAGTTAATTGATGATAATGATAAAGAGGACAGTGATATTTCATTTTGAAGATGCTTAACAGAGACAACTGAATATTTATCTATATCTTGTTTTAGAAGTTCTCTATATTTTGTTTGGATTCGCTGACATGGATTAAATTTATAATGCCTTTAAATTTAACTTTATAAATAGAAAAAAGCATTTTGAGTAGATTCAGTGAGTTATGTTTTCATCAACAAAGTTATAATTATTAGCAAAATATCACACTTTTTAAAATTTATTGATCTAATACATTGTTTTATGAATTGAAGTGTTTTTAGCTAATACACATATGTTTATATTTTTTAATTTCTGAATCTGATATTTTTCTTTTTTAATCATATGATGCAGAAAATGAAAGGTATTGGACGAGGTAAAAGTGGAAAAGGGAGTATAAGAAGTGGAGGTAGCAATTTTCAAGGATAAGAAAGTTCTGAAACTGCATTTCACTCACAACCACAACCAATAAGAGTTATCAAAATATCATTAGAGATTGAACAATCATCAAACCCAAGGCAAGGACAACTACAGATAGGACAAATATGAAGTGAACCTCTCCAAAGAACATCTCCAACGATAGAATCATCCAAGAATTTAGAAGAAAGTATATTCCCCTCCCCAGAGGTTTAAACAGGTGTCGGTTAGTCCGCTTCCCACACTAGTAGAATTAACGATTGGCTAGTTTTCTATCTGTAGCGTTTGTTTTGATATTTTGTTGGATTCTTTGTTGATAAGAGGATGCACAAAGACCGAAATCACCATTTCAATTCAGGGACACTCTGAATTTTGTAGAGTTGCCTAAAAAGTAGGTGAAAAGGAGAAAAAAGTGATAGAAAGAGTAGGAATTTTGTTGAAGATTGAAATGACCCCAAAAAGTGCCTAAATATATGCCTCGGAAGTGCCCGAAATTCTAATTTCCATATATCTGAAAATTCATACGCAATATTAAAAATCTGACTTCATATTCTTATTCAGGAGATCAAATTGAGTGGGGAATGAGTCTAACCTCGATTTAAGAGCAATCGTAGAAAAATTTGAAAATCGCAAAAATGCAATTTCCAAAGATGATACAGTGTACTTTGTGTACTTTTTTTCTTGTCCGGTCCAAGGCTTTTAGGTCTTGGGCCTAAGTACTCCCATGCATTAAAATACTTATACTTAGCCTTATTTCACCCTTATATTATTCAATACATTCCCAAATGCTCTCTCAAACACTTAGACAATATTTCATCTCCAAAATGCAAGTCTCAAAACTCATCCGGATTCTAAGGTTCTCATTCAAGCTTCAAGTCTTCATCTCCAATCTTCGTCAAGATTCTCCAAAAGTCAAGGTATGTGGGTTTCTTCCATGGGTTCCTTCCATCCATGATACCCAAGCTTTCTTTTACTTAAAATTGCATGATTTAAAGATGATTTACTTATGGGTCTTACACATTTTGAATTTCACTGCACACTATATTGGGGTTTCATGAAATTATGGTTGTTTTAGCATGTTTTGAGCTATAAATCTAAGGTCTATTGTGAGATTTGATAAAGGGTTTTGATATTTATTGGTTGATGGTATTTCCAAGTATTTATTGTTGGTTTTACATTGAATTTTCTGGCATTATTATACTCTTGAATTGCATGATTTTACACTAGCACTACACACCCGCCAAGTGTTTGATAAAATATCCGGTTAATGTGTTTTGGAAGAATTGAAGGTCCAATACATGTCTTATGGATTAAGTGACTTTATGATGATAAATGAAATGTATGTTTATGATATTCTCCTATACAGTGTTTGTAAGTGACCATGCCCGACTCAGAGGGACAAGAGCCCGGGTAAACATATCGAGGGGTTTGTACCTTGATAGTCAATCAAAAGGCTAGTGCCTCGGAAACCGGGTTAAGGGGTTAGTAACTCAATCACTAGAGTTGGTATGGTGTGAGTATCCGCCAACCAATCAAGGGGTTTGTACCTTGATAACCATATCGGTGGGGTTTATACCTCGGTCACCAAGGGTGGAGAGGTGAGATGATCCACTAACCGACCAAAGGGACTTGTACCTTGGTAACCTATGGGTTTTATATGATTGGTCTCTTATTGCACCTTGTATTATATTCTATGTAAGCATATTTCACTTGAGCATGTATCATACATGCCATATTTCTAATAGGTTATCCATTGCCTACTATTGTGCAATTTTTTTATGATGCTTATCTCTTGTTGCATTGCATCCCACATACAAAGTACATTCAAACATAATAATGAATACTTTATACCTACATGATGTTATCATGTAGGAACCGAAGCCCCACTTAATCATCCTCCTCCACGTGGCTAGTACGACATCTCTCAATATCTTTGGTGAGTCCTCCATATCATGGACGATGTTTTGATTTCATACTATGTTCTAAGACTATCTTTCTTTTATGTATATGTTGACTATGAGGGTGAGCCCGGTAGCTTGTCTTGCCCCCGCTAAGTATCAAAGTTTTTAAGGTATTACTGGACATGTTTGTATTATGCTATGAGCTTTGACTCTCTCTTTACTCTTGATGTTTATGATATGAAAATTGTCCCTTAGCCCTATTTGTTCATATTTACTATCTCTTGTTGTATTTTATTGCTTCTGCAACGAAGGATATGTAATGATATGTTAAGAGGCTTGCTTGGGGTCCCTTCGGCTTTCCCATGTGCCATGTCACGTCTAGGCCCTAGGCTTGGGTCATGAAAAACTTGGTATCAGAGTACTAGGTTGTTATATCCTCGAAGTCCAACATACCGTGTCGATTAGAGTCTTATTCATGGTTGTATTTTGCACCACAACCATGAGTAGGAGGCTGAGGCATTTTAGAAAATATTTCTCTTCTTCATGTTCTAAGTCATTCTATAGAGTTGAAATAAGGTTTTTCCCCTCTAATTCTTATTCTTTGCCATGCTAGATCATGTCTAACACAAGAGGAAGAAGAGCCCACACACCTGAGGGATAACCCGCTCATGGTGTGCTCTGGGATGCTCTCACTTTGCTTGCACAAGATGTGGCTAATCAAGCCAATCAAAGGGCCCAAGATCCTCATACTCCTACATCGACATCTGAGGTTAGAGACTTTATGAGGATGAATTTCTTGGAATTCTATACGTCAAAGGTTGATGAGGACCCTCAAGAGTTCATTGATAAGGTCTACAAGGTTTTGGCTATTATGGGTGTTAGATCTGAGGAGAAGGCAGAGTTAGCGGCTTACCAACTCAAGGGGGTGGCATGGATATGGTTTTATCAATAGAAGGAGGAGAAGGGAATCAATAATATGGTGTCATGGGAGGAGTTCAAGGCAGCATTTCTTAATCGATTCTGCCCTCTTGAGCTTAGGGAAGCCAAATTGGTGGAATTTATGAATTTGAGACAAGGGTGTTTGAGTGTGAGGGAGTATGCCCTTAAGTTTAATCAACTCTCTAAATATTCTCCCCACTTGGTAGCCCACCCAAGGTCTAAAGAGAATAAATTTGAGATGGGTGTTTCTGACTTGGTGAGTAAGGAATGTTGGTCCGCCATGTTGATTAGTAACATATATTTGTCCCGTTTGATGGCCCATAGTAGTAAATGGAGGAGGAAAAGTTGAAAAAAACGAGGGGTAATGAGGCCAACATGGCACGCTTTAAAACCAAAGTCGAACAGGTGGCCGGTTCCAACATGGCCAAGGGCCTTCTCATGCTTCTAATAGGGGGTTCACCAATGATCTTCCAAGGGCCCAAGGTGTTGCGGGTATGGTCGCTTATGGTGTGTGTCCAAAATGTGGTAAGGGCTATGGCGGTCCATGTTTGAGGAACACTAATTCATGTTATGGGTGTGGAGAAGTCGGTCACAAAAAAATTGATTGGCCTTGCAACCACAACAAGGGTACAGAGGTTCGTCCATAAGGTTTTAATGTGGTTCCTTTGGGAAGGGGTAGTCAACAAGGTGGTTCCCCAAGGCATAATCGATTTTACACTTTGCATGAGAGGTAAGGGGTTGATGAGTTGCCCGACGTTGTTACCGGTAAGTTAAGAGTCTTTGATTTTGATGTGTATGCATTGATTGATTTGGGTGTCACTCTTTCTTTTGTTACCCCCTTTGTTGCCAAAAAATTTCATGTTGAGCTCAAACTTTTGTGTGAGTCATATGAGGTATCTACTATTATTGGTGCATCTATTGTTGCGAAAAAAGAGTATAGAAATTGTCCCATTTGCATCCTGCATAAAATATTGTCTTATGATCTTGTTGAGTTGGATATGGTTGATTTTGATGTCATTCTTGGGATGGATTGGTCGCATGCATACTATGCCTCTATTGATTATAGAACCCATAGGGTCAAATTCCAATTTTCAAATGAACCCGTGCTTGAGCGGGGGAGTCATAAAGTGGTGGTTAAGGGTAGATTTATCTGTTTCATTAAAGCCCATAAAGTTTTATCTCTAAGGGGTCTCTTTATCATCTTCTTAGGGTTAAGGATGTGGAGTCCAAAGTCCCTTCAATAGAGTTGCTTCCAATTGTAAATGAGTTTCTTGATGTATTTCCAAGTGACCTTCTCGGTGTTCCTGCCGAAAGGGAAATAGATTTTGGTATGGACCTCCTCCCCGATACTCAAGCCATTTCTATTCCCCCTTACCATACATCCCCAGTGGAGTCAAATGAGTTGAAGGAGCAATTTGGGACTTGTTGGAGAAGAAAGATGGGTCTCTTAGATTGTGTATTGACTACCAGCAACTTAATAGGGTCACCATCAAGAGTAGGTATCTTCTTCCAAGTATTGATGATTTGTTTGACCAATTACAAGGGGCTAGCCACTTCTCTAAGATTGATCTTCAGTCTAGGTACCATCAAGTGAAGGTGTTGGAGTGTGTTATTCCTAAGACGACCTTCCAGACTAGGTATGGGTACTTTGAGTTTGTTGTGATATCCTTTGGGTTGACCAATGCACCGGTTATCTTGATGGATCTTATGAATAGGGTCTTCAAACCCTACCTTGATTCGTTTGTTGTGGTCTTCATTGATGATATTTTGATCTATTCTCATAGTAAGGAGGAGTATATGTATGGGTAGTTCTACGAAGATTGAGGGAAGAGAAATTCTATGCTAAATATGAGAAGTGTAAATTTTGGTTGAAAGATGTTGCCTTTCTAGGTCATGTGGTGTCATGGGATGGTATGAAGGTGGATCCTAAAAAGACAGAAGTGATAAGAAATCAGCCTAGACCATTGACCCCGTCAGATATTAAAAGCTTCTTGGGTTCTCTTCTATTGCTTTTCCTATGACCAAGTTGACTCAAAAGAAAGCCAAATTTGTGTGGTCCGACGAGTGTGAAAGGAGCTTCTAGACATTGAATGATAAGCTTGTTCCGCTCCTATATTGTCACTACCAGAAGGGCTAGAGGGATTTGTTGTTTATTGTGATGCTTCCCGGGTTTGTTTGGGTTGAGTGTTGATGCACAATGGTAAAGTCATAGCCTATGCTTCTAGATAACTCAAAGTGCATATAAAGAATTATCCTACCCATGATCTTGAGTTAGCCGCTGTATTTGCATTAAAGATTTGGCATCACTATTTGTATAGGGTGCATGTTGATATGTTCACCAATCATAAGAGTCTCCAATTTGTCTTCACTCAAAATGATCTCAACTTGAGACACAAAAGGTGGTTAGAATTTCTTAAGGATTATGATATGAGTATGCATTATCATCCCCGTAAGGCTAATATGGTGGCGAATGCTTTGAGTAGGGTGTCTATGGGTAGTCTTGCTCATGTTGATGATGGTGGCATAGGTGTGCCTAGGGAGGTCCATTGGTTGGCTAGATTGGGAGTTAGGTTGGAAGAGGGTGATGATGGTGGTGTTGTTGTTGTTGATGGTTCTAAATCTTTATTGGTTAAGCAGGTGAAAGCTAACCAAAATCTTGACCACTCTTTGTTAAAATTTAAGGCCTTGGTGAAAGGGGGAAAGGTGGAGGTCTTCTCGAAAGGAGAGATGGTGCCCTTAAGTACCAAGGTAGGTTGTGTGTACCTTGTGTTGATGGCTTGAAGGAAAGGATTCTTGATGAAGCTCATGGTTCTTCTTATTCTATTCACCCCGGGTCTACACTAAGATGTATAGCGATTTGAGAGAGGTGTATTGGTGGGGAGGCATGAAAAGGGACATTGCCAAATTTGTATCCGATTGCCATAGTTGCCAACAAGTCAAAGCCGAACACCAAAGGCGCAGGTGGCCTAAACCAAGACATAGAGATTCCTATTTGGAAGCGGGAAGAGATTAATATGGATTTTTGTGGTTGGGTTGCCCAAACTATAAAGGGTTTTGATTCCATTTGGGTTGTGATTGATAGGATGACAAAATTGGCCCACTTTCTACTTATTATGACAACATAAGGGGTTTAAGATTATGTTAGGTTGTACATTCATGACTTGATGAGATTGCATAGGGTTCCTTTGTCCATCATATCGGATCATGGTGCACAATTTACTTCACACATTTGGAGGGCCTTCCAAAGAGGTCTTGGAACCAATGTAAAGCTTAGTATGACCTTTCACCCTCAAACGGATAGCCAAGCTGAAAGAACTATCCGAGCACTTGAGGACATGCTTAGGGATTTTGTATTAGAGCTTAAGGATAGTTGGGATGATCATCTTCCATTGATTGAGTTTGCATACAACAATTGCTATCATTCAAGCATCGATATGGCTCCTTTTGAGGCTCTCTATGGTAGACATTGTAGATCACCGGTTGGGTGATTTGAGGATGGAGAGGTGTATTTTTTGGGTCCTGATCTGGTTATGGATGCTATGGAGAAAAAGTAAGTATGATTAGAGAGAGGTTGAAAACAGCCCAAAGTCGCCAAAAGTCTTATGCCGGTGCGAGAAGAAGGGAGCTTGAGTTTAAGGTTGGTGATTGGGTCTATTTAAAGGTGTCACCCATGAAGAGTTTGGTCCATTTTGGAAGGAAGGGAAAGTTGAGCTCAGATATATAGGTCCTTATTGGGTGAAGAGGAGGATTGGTAAGGTAGCCTACTGTCACACCCCAAAGTCTCGTTAGGGTGGACTGGCACCCGTTGCCGATAAGGCTCGGGAGAACCAACCTATATCTATGCTCTTTGTATACATGTTATAAGGAACATCTATGTTTGGCATGCTTCTAAGAAGATAAACGGTAATAACAAGCTAAGAGGAGATGTGTATAGCTAGGCCGTTGGGGCCAAAGTGTCTAA
>JAPFFP010040745.1:0-14973 GCA_026153255.1 Solanum medicagineum | reverse complement strand
CTACTCGGGTGGTTCTAGAGATAGAAATGGTTTGGGTATCCTAGTAGTCGAGGATCTAAAGAATTAGGTGCTTGATGTTAGAAGGGTTAGTAATAGGATGATGTTTATCAAACTCATGGTTGGTAAGCATGTGGTGAACATCGTTAGTGTGTATGCGCCTCAAGTAGGCCTTGATAAGGAAATCAAAAGGATATTTTGGTAAGATCTGGATGAGGTTGTGCAAGGCATACTAGAGACATAAAAAATATGCATTGGGGGTGACTTTAATGGGCATATCGGGGCAACCACTAGTGGATTTTAAGATGTTCATAGAGGCTTTGATTTTGGGAGAAGAATGGAGGTAGGACTTCTCTCTTGAATTTTTCCAAAGCCTTTGAGTTACTTATTACTAATTATGTTTCCCGAAGAGGGAAAACCACTTGATCACCTTCCATAGTATGCTACCTAAGACGCAGATGGATTGCTTACTTCTCTGGAAGGGAGATAGAAGTCTATGTAAGAATCGCAAGGTTATTCTGAGTGAAAGTATTTCCACTCAACATAGGCTTCTAGTGATGGATTTGGAGATCAAGAGAGAAAATAAGAAGAAGGTTACTTGTGTCAAACCGAGGATTAGATGGGGATGCCTTACTCCTGCCCTTTCTTGAGAGATGTAAAAGAAGTTGAGAAACTTCGAGGCCTGGAGTAGCGGAGGAAATGTGAATAGTATATGGGAAACTACTGATGGTTGCATTAGAAAGGTAGCTGTCGAGGTACTAGGGGTTTTGTGAGGAACCTTCGGTAGACGTCAGGGTGATTGGTGGTGGAATTATGAAGTTCAGGGCAAAATGAAAGATAAGAAGGTTGCGTACACAAAGTGGTTGGAGTGTACGGATGAAGATGAAAAGCAAATGCTTATGGATATATATAAGAAGACTAAGTTAGAAGCAAAGACGGTGGTGAAGAGTGCTAAGATAGCAACGTTTTAGCGCCTATATGAAGAGGCGAGTGATAGAGGCGGGGACAAGAGATTATATAGGCTTGCTAAAGAGAGAGAAAGGAAGCTTGCGACTTGGACCAAGTGAAGTGCATCAAGGATGAGGAGGGTTAAGTGTTGGTGGATGACACTTCCATTAAACTAAGGTGGCAAGCTTACTTTCATAAACTCTTACATGACAAAGGAGACAGAGATATTGAGTTGGGTGAGTTGGCACACTCCGAAAGTCATCGTGATTTTTATTATTGCAGGCGGTTTAGAGTTGAGGAGGTTAGAAGGACTATTAGTAGGATGAAGAGACGGAGGGTGATTGGACCTGATGAGATTTCGGTAGATTTTTGGAAGAACATCGTCAAAGATGGCATAAAGTGGTTGACTAGACTATTCAATTGTATTACAAAAACTGTTGAGATGCTTGAGGAATGGAGGAGTAGTACAGTGGTTCCATTGTACAACAACAAAGGGGATATTCAAAACTGTAACAACTATAGGGGCATTAAGTTGCTAAGTCACACGATGAAGGTCTGGGAGAGAGTGGTAGAGATGAGGGTAAGAAGAGTAGTGTCTATTTTGGAGAATTAGTTTAGATTTGAAGCAATTCATCTTGTTCAGAGATTACTGGAGAAATATAGGGAAAGAAAGAAGGACCTTCAATGGTGTTCATTGATCCCGAGATAGCTTGTTACAATATTCCAAGGGATGTCCAATGGAGATGTCTAGAGGTAAAAGGTGCCCCAATAGCATATATTCAGGCAATTAAGGACATGTACGACAAAGCCAAAACTCGGGTAAGAACAGTAGGAGGAGACTCAGAGTATTTTCCTATTGAGATGGGACTTTATCATGGATCTGTGTTGAGCCCTTTCCTGTTTGCCTTAATGATGGATAAGGTGACGCGATCTATCCAAGAAGAGGTTACATTATGTATGTTATTTGTAGATGACATTGTCCTGATTGATGAGACTCTGACTAAAATTAATGATAGGTTGGAGGCTTGGAGATATGCCTTGGAGTCCAAAGGATTCAAACTGAGCAGGACCAAAACAGAATACTTGGAGTGAAAATTCAGTGTTGCAAGGGATGAAGTAGACAGTGATGTGAGGCTTGCCACTCAACCTATCCCCAAGAGAGAGAACTTTAAGTATCTCTAGGGTCCAACATCCAAAGTAGTGGTGATCTCAATGATAATGTCTCACATCGTATTGGGCAGCATTGACTAAATGGAGGCTTGCCTCGAGAGTATTGTGTGATAAGAAGATACCACCTAAACTCAAAGGTAAGTTTAATAGAATGGTTGTTAGACCATTTATGCTGTGTGGGGTGGAGTGTTGGCCAATAAAATATGTACATGTTAAGAAGATGCATGTCGCAGAGATGATGTTGAGATGGATGTGTGGCCACACCATGAAGGATAAGATTAGGAATGAGAACATTCGAGAGAAACTAGAGGTGGCCCCTGTGGGTGATAAGATGAGGGAACAGAGACTACGATTGTTTGGATATGTGCAGAGAAGAAGTACCGATTCTCCTGTTAGGAGGTGTGAGAGGTTGATTTTCGGAGACACACGGAGGGATAGAGGTAGACCAAAAAAAGTATTCGGGGGAGGTGATTAGACAGGATTTGGAGAAACTTGATCTCACCAAGGACATGACCTTAGATAGAAAGGAGTGGAGGTCGCGAATTAGAGTAACAGGCTAATTGGTTGGTAGGGTTAGGTGGATGTCTGGCCTTGGGGTATAGTAGGGTGGCAAGGGTAGTCATGCTTTATATCATATGTTGTCCTTATTAGTCGTATCTGTGTTAAATTTATCATATTTACATATTGTTATGTGCTTTGCATTATTAGTCGCCCTTTCTATTTCCTTTCCTTTCCTTTTTGTCATATCTAGTTTATTCTGCTTATGGGTTTTTGAGACTAGGGTTTTCAGGAAACAACCACTTTACTTCTAGGTGGTAGTGATAAGGTCTGTGTACATTTTTCCCTCCCCATACCCCACATTTGGGATTCCACTGGGTATGTTATTGTTGTTGTTATTATGAATTCTAGTGATGATCTGTGCCTTGGCTGCAATGCACCAGGGACGCGGATCAGTGTTAATTTCTCCTAAAAATTCTATTTCGGCTCAAGGGCCTTGGGGTCATATCCCCATGCCCACATATGGGTGAAAACACCTATACTTAGCTATTTTTCAACTTTATATCACCTAAGACCCTCTCAAAACCCTCTCTAACACTTAATCAACTATTTCATCCAAATTCAAGTGTCTCAAGCTTAATTCCAGATCCCAAGAACTCAATTCAAACATCATGTGTACATCAAGAAAACCCAAGTTTAAGGTATGTGGGTTTCATCCATTGGGTCCTTTCACCTATGGATCTCAATCTCCCTTTTTATGAAAATTGCTTGTTGTCAAGTTGTATCTTTTGTTATGGATTTTGATTATAAATTATGTCGGGGTCTTATGAAATGTAGATTGAATATGTATGTTTGTCTATTTCAAGCTTGTATATGAATTGGTTTTGTCTATTGAGACTATGCATGTATTGAGTTAGGAAACTATGATCTAATATGAGATTTTATGATGGATTTCAAAGTATCTTGGATGAGGGTTTTACTAAGTGTTGGTGGGTTGACTTACATTGAGTTTTCTCATATTATTTCACTCTTGAATTGCATAATTTTGAGCTAGCATTACACACCCATCAAGTGCTTGATAAAATGTCTTGACAAGGATTCTCAAGTTGTTGATCGTTTATTACATGGTTTATAAGTCAAGTGACTTTATGATGATTAAGGGATTGTATGTGTATCTATTGAATTCTTAAGAAGTATCTATAGTGCTTCAAGTTAACCTTGTAGGGGGTGCCATGTCCGTATTACCATGTTGAGGGAAGGATACCTTGACCACCTTGTTGGGGGATGCCATGCCCGTACTACCATGTTGAGAGGTGATGTTAACGCTCTAATAACAAAGCAGTTGCAGTCAATAATAAACCTAACCAGAGGTTAGGGTCGAATACACAGGGAATAGGGGGCTTCACAATAGAGATCCACTATTAGTTATTTCAAGCATCGATTACTAAAATCTCTAAATGGGGGTGGGGGGTTGTTTGTGATTCAAGAACAAAAATAAAAATAAACACTACACCAATTATGCAGGAAGACACTCAAATTTAGGGACAACTTGGGAATTGTATTCCCCATGATTCATTGACTCAATTACCCTAGACAACATAACCCTAAATGGGAATTCGCATGGAGGATGATAACTTTGGTTCTTCCAGCCCTCTTGTGAAGATAAAGGTCGAATTTCATCATGGCACTTGGTCGGCAACCATGGTGTGCCAATTAACCATTACCCATTGTCCCAGTCAACCTCCCCTTTGTTAGGTTTGGTTGATTAGACAAGAACATAGCAATCAAATCCTATTGTCTTCTTCCTTTTTCTTATCGTCACTACCTTGGTTGGGATCGTGATAGTAGGCAGGGTTTGGTGATAACCCTAGTCAAAGAAATGCAAAATGACTAGGTTATTTCAAGTCAACTACCCATTGTTCTCACAATCCCTAGTAGTGGGTGCTTAGCTACTCATGGATAAGGCAAAATCAACAATTGCTCAGTTGCAGCATCACATTTGCTCAGTTGGTTGGTTTCAGATGCACTCACACTTATAGAGAAAACAATTTTGTTGCAGATGCATTGGCCAAACACAGCCACAACCTCACTGCCCCCCAGGTTTATTCTCATGCTCAACAAGTCCCAAAGGAAGCTGAGATTTATTTTCATATGGACAAGCTGGATATGATGGCTTTCAGAAGAAGGAAACTGATGAAGATCAAGTAACCACCTTGAACTGCTCTTCTCTTGTTAGTCTTCCTAGTTTTGGTTTTGGTTTGCTTTTCCTTTTCTTTTATGTAAGGGGAGAGTTCCACCTTTTACTTTCTTTCTTAGACTCATGTAAGGGGAGGAGTCTTCCCTTTATTTTGGTTCTGAGTTTGCTTCCACTTTAGAATAGGGATAAAGTAGCAGACCTTAGTAGATTGGCATCTTTATGTACCACCATTAGGTAGAGGTTAGGTTTATTTCCCCCTCCTTGTATGTTTCTTTGCTTTTCATTTATAATAAAGCTTGGGGGTGTGCGCCTCAACCCCTGACCATCCAAAGGGCTGCAGACCCTTTGGCATAGGTCTGTTCCCTGTACAAAAAACATTAAAAATGGAAATATACACTAAACCCTAGCAAAACCCTTAGAATATTCAAGAGAGAATATTCAAAGTGTTCTAAAAAATTCAAGTCTGAAGTCCTCCTTCTAAAACACTATCATTAGGTATTTATACTACTTATAATTTCACCCCAAAAATTAAATTGAAAAGACACCTGGCAACAGGTACGTCGAACAGATACGACTCATAGGGTGACCTAAGAGTCATACTCGGGGTCTGGTAGTCGACACTTGACATTTTAGACTTGTCTGTTACGACCCACTGTTACGAGTCATTGCTTCGGCTATGACTCATATGCTCCTCTCATAATCTAGGCCTTTAGTTCTTGGTCCAAACTTTTAGCTCTCTGTTTCTTGCTACGACCCCGCCTATACGAGTCATAGTGAAACCTACGACTTATAGAATGGCCTCGTATAGCTGACCTCCACTTAGCAAATTTCTGATTTGCTCAGTATTCCTTACAATGAGATCACCCTACGACTTGTCACTTGGGCTAAGACTCGAATGGTGGCTCGTATGTCCTTCAATTCAGCAAAAATCTGCAATTTTCTCCCAATATCATACCAATCTATCTTTTCTACAATAACAATATAAAAACACATAAAACCATAAAAAGTTGCATTAAGAACTCGCAATATCCCTTGTTTTAGGCACCAAATGTGTTGTTATTTGATAGCACATCCATACTCTCAACTTAGAACTGTTGTTTGTCCTCAAGCGACGACTCAATCTAAGCAGACAATAAGAAATACATAGCAGCTACTCTGATGGCATATACATCATTTAACTCCAATTCAGGTATCCAACCCTCATTTTAAAAACCTAATTACAAAGTTACTAAGATAACCAAAACACAAAGATGTATCCGGCAATCCAACTATGACAAATGAAGGAGTATCAACAATCCACAATCATTGGGCTAGTCATATGCCAATCATGCAGTGCAAATGTCTCACAGAGAAGAAGTCCCTCTTTCTCACTCAAAGTGCATATAAAATTTAGGGATTGTGCAAGCATTCTAACTCTCACAAATGAAATTCATGCATAATGAATAACACCATAAGCTTGCCTCTATACTCAACTTTCGGACTAATGACAAAGTGGATTCGTATCACTTTAAGACTTAATGGCTTGTAACATAGGCTCATGGGGCTTTTGTATGGAATTTAGGCAAGCAGTGCCTAAAAGCTATCCTTGAACCATGCTTATCAACACTCTTACCTCCGTGAATCAACCATTTTCACTAAATTTGTGCTTATTCTTCCGTTTCAAACATTTCCCGGGTGCTTTCTTTCTCTTTTTCAGCTGTGCCTTATTTTTGAACTCATTTTTGCTATTCTCTTCAATCCAAGATAACTTTATTTGCTTTTTCTCACCCAGCACATGAATTTTTTATTTCTTTCTTTCTTTCCGAACTAACCACCTCATTTTCATTACTCTATCACAATAAAGGCTACCCTCAACTTAGGCTTTTAGCCATAGTTGAAGCATACAATATCTATTCCCCAAACCAGGGCCACTATTCATAGCCACGCTCAACTTAGGCTTTTAGCCTCAATCAAGGTTCACATGTTCAAGGATAGACCAGGGTCAATATCAGGGTATTTCATAAAACAAGGTTGGGCTAGCTAGGTGTCAAGAAACAACAGGTGCATGAACAGCTCAAACAATTGATATAAGGGATCAACTATTACATTTGGTAGGTCATTTAGGCAAAAGTTGATTTACTAAAAGAACAATGGCCTAAGATCCTTTCCTAATCAACCACATCACCAGTCCCATCTTAGTGTAACAAGGAAAACTCTGAGTCCATACATAATACATCAATACGACAAAATAAGCACTCTGAGTCCATACATAATACATCAATACGACAAAATAAGCTCACACACATAGCATCGTATGCACAATTAAATATAGACTCACAGGCCATGCTTCAACCATCAACTTGTGTTCTCTTTATCAGAACAAACATTGCTAGATAATCACATGCATGACTGCAAAAATAACTAACAATCTCAAAAATTTTGAGGGCACCTAATTTTCAAATCATTCAAAAAACATTTCAAGATTATATATGCCAAAAGATAGTAACTACTATATATATATATATTATCTACCACCTAAGAATGTCGGTTCAATAAAAATTAAAAGAATCCACAAGGAAAAAGAAACACGGCAAGAAAACCTTGGGATCAAAAATAGGGGAAGTTATGGACTCGAGGTTACTCAGACTTCACCCTAATCCACAACATCCCACACCCACCAAAAGTAGTTAAGTTTTCCTCAAAGTACACAAATCAAGAAGAGAAACAACGCGCATACCTTGGGTTGCCTCCCAGGAAGTGACTGATTTAGTGTCGCGGCACTACGAGATGCTTTTTGGGCTCATGCTTTCCGAGGTCCCAATCTTCTACTATCATAATCTCATCCATATAACCCATGTATAATTTGACCCTTTGGCCATTAAATTTGAAAATCTTACCATCCCTGCTTTCTAGATCAATGGCACCATGATTAAAGGTACGCACCACTCAGAACGGTCCCATCTACTTGGATCTGAGTTTCCCGGGAAAGCACTTCAACCTAGAGTTGTAAAGCAACACCATGTATCCTGGAGCAAATTGACAGTTTTTGTTTCTATGATCATGTTGTGTTTTCATTCTTTGCTTATACAAGGTAGAGCTCTCATATGCTCTCAGTCGAAACACATCAAGTTCGTTAGTTTGCATTAGCCTAGAGGATGTTGCTTCATTCTAATCTAGATTGAGCTTGTTTAGTACCCATAGTGCTTTATGCTCAAGTTCAACTGGCAGGTGACACGCCTTACCAAACACTAATTGATATAGATACATGCCAATAGATGTTTTGAAGGCTGTGTGGTAAGCCTATAATGCATCATCCAATTTTCGAGACCAATCGGTGCTATTCATATTCATAGTTTTGAACAAGATTTGCTTTATCTCTCAATTTGACACTTCCACTTGCCCACTTGTTTTGGTGTGATAAGGTGTCACCACACAATGCTTTTATAGCATACCTTTCAAGGAGAGCTCTGAATAATCTATTGCGAAAATGGGAACCTCCATCACTGATAACTGCTCGAGGTGTTCCAAACCTGGTGAAATTGTTTCTTTGAAGGAACCCTGTAACACTCTTTCCCTCATTGTTTGGCAAAGCTATGGCCTCCACCCATTTAGACAAATAATCAATAGCAACTAGGATATACTTGTTTCCATGAAAGCTAACAAAGGGTCCTAGGAAATCAATGCCCCAGACATATAACTCGATCACCAAAATAGGATTAAGAGGAAGATCTTGCCTTTGTGAGACCATCCTCCCTTTGACATTTGTTGCAAGACTTGACATAATTGTAAGCATCCTAATGTATAGAAGGCCAATAATATTTGCAGTAAAGCACCCTATAAGCAGTATGTGCTCCTCTATGATGGCCAGCAAGCAATGATGAGTGACATGCTTCAAGAATGCTCATCATTTCTGACTCTGGAGCACATCTACGGATGATCCCATTAGCACATATATGAAATAAGTATGGTTCATCGCAGAAGAAAATCTTCACATCATGCATGAATCTGTGATGTTGATTGGTGTTCAAGTCAGGAGGCAGTATATCACTCACCAGATAATTAGCATAGTCTGCAAACTAGGAGATCAAATCATGTGAGGCCGCTAATACCTCTTATCATGAAACGAGTCATTGATATCAAGACCATCATCAAATTTCACCATAGCCTCATTCTCTAATTTTGAAAGGTGGTTGGCTACCTAATTTTTTGAGCCCTTCCTATTAATCACATCAAAATTGAATTCTTGCAAGAGGAGTACCCACCTAATCAATCTGGGTTTTGCATCTTTTTTTGCCATCAAATATTTGAGTGTCGCATGGTCTGTGTGCACTATCATCTTAGCTCCCAATAAATATGACCAGAATTTTTCAAAGGCAAAAGCTAGTGCTAGCAATTCTTGTTTAGTGATTGTATAGTTCTTCTAAGCTACATTAAGTGCCTTGCTAGCACAGTAGATAGGATGCAGAATCTTCTCCCTGCGATTCCCAAGAACTACACCTAAAGTAACTCCACTTGCATCACACACTAGTTCAAACGGTTTTGACCAATTCGGAGCTACTACGATAGGTGCCGAAGTTAACCTTCTTTTCAATTCTTTAAAGGCTTGTATGCATGTGTCATCAAACACAAATTTGGCATCCTTCTCTAACAATTTGCACAAGGGTTGTGAGATCTTGGAAAAATCCTTTATAAAGAGATGATAAAACCCTACATGACCCAACAAGCTCCTAACACCTTTTACAGAGATCGGTGGTGGGAGTTTCTCAATACCTCAATCTTCGCTTTATCAACCTCAATGCCTTGGCTAGAAATTTTGTGACCGAGCATAATACCTTTTTTGACCATGAAGTGACACTTTTCCCAATTCAACACCAAATGGCTTTCAACAAATCCTTGCAAAACATCATGCAAGTGCATCAAGCATTCTTCAAAATATTGTCCTACCATATTAAAATCATCCATGAATACCTTAATAGTGTTTTCAACCATGTCTGAGAAAATAGACAAAATGCATCTCTGAAATGTTGCTAGAGAATTGCATAGCCCAAAAGGCATTCTCTTAAATGCAAATGTACCATACGGGCAGGTGAATATTGTCTTCTCTTGATCTTCTGGTGTAATGATAATTTTGTTGTACCCAAAATATCCATCAAGGAAGCAGTACCATCCATTTTCTGAAAGCGTCTCAAGCATTTGGTCCTTGAATAGCATCGGGAAATGATATTTCTCTGTGGAGGCATTAAGCTTTATGGAATCCATACATACTCTCCATATGATGACTGGTCGCATGGGAATCAATTCATTTTTGGCATTAGGCACACTGTGATGCCCCTTTTCTTTGGAACACACTGCACAGGACTAACCCATTCACTATCAGCGATCGTATAGATCGCTCCTGCATCTATCCACTTGATGATTTCTTTTTGAACAACCACCTGTATTTGAGGATTCAATCCTCTATGATATTCGATACTAGGCTTGTAATATTTGACCAATTGAATCTTGTGAGTGCATATCCCTAGAGGTATACCGATTATGTCTGCAATTGTCCATCCAAGGGCCCTTTTAAATTTTTTGAGAACTGAGACAAGGGCTTCTACTTGCCCATCACTCAAATCAGCTTATATTATGACTAGCAATGTATTGTTCTCCCCCAAGTACGCATATTTCAGACATGCTGGTAGTGCTTTCAATTCCAACTCCGGAGGGATTTCTGTGAAAGGCTTTGTAGGTGGAGTTTCCTTGTTGTTCAAGTCTAACTCCAACTTGGTCTATCGCCTAGGGCCAAATGACACACCGAGGGTGCTGACTGTCTCCTCAAAATCTAGAATACTCTCATCATCAAAATTCATCAACGCAGTTGCCAAGTGTTCAATCGCCATTCGCAACTTAATTGGGACTTCCCCTTCCTCATCATCTCCCAGCTCAATCATTGATACGACCTGGAACTCACAATTGTTTTTGTTGTACTGGTAAACCTTAAACACAATTGCCTCTTCACCAAATTTGAAAGTAAGCAATCCCTTCTCCATGTCAATCAACATGCGACTTCTGGCTAAGAAAGGCCTTCCCAAGATGATAGGAATTGCAAAATCAACCTCACAGTCAAGTATAACAAAATTTACGAGAAATATAAATTTATCTACTTTTACCAGCACATCATAAAGTATCCATACAGGCTTCTTGACTATCCTGTCCGCCATTAGCTCCCACATCTTTGTAGAGATAGGTGGGCCTAAACCAAGCATTTTGAAGATGACCAGGGGCATCAAGTTAATGTTGGCTCCGATACCACAAAGTGCTTTGGCAAATGCAAGCTCTCCAATAGTACATGTATGGTGAAGCCACCTGTGTCTTCATGTTTTTGTACCAATGACTTAGTGGTGATTGCACTGTAGTGTTGAATACTTTTATAGAGGTCTTGGCTAACTATTTTCTTCTTTTTGACTAGTTCTTTTATCCATTTCACATAACCAGGCATCCTTTCTAGAGCTTCAACCAAAGGGATGTCTAGTGATAATTTCTTAAGCATTTCCAAAAACTGTTCAAACTTACCTTCCTCTTTTCTTTTCCTAAGACTTTGGGGAAATGGTGGGGGAGGCCTTGGAAAGGTTTTATATTTCTTTGGTTGCTCTTTTGTGTTATTCACGTTAGTTTCTTTGTCAACACTCTTCCTAAAGCCTTCATCCTCAACCACTGGCATAGGGGGATCGATGGTTCTTTTACCACTCCTAATCATGATCGCCATGTAATGTCCGTCATTTTTAGAATCTTGAACCGTTTTGCTTGGTAAGGTGCCCTTTTGGCGTTGGTTCAATTGTGAAGATACTTGCCCATATTGTTGTTCCAATTGTTTGATAGCCACCAAGTGAGACTTTATCTTTTGGTTGATGCTTGAAATGTCCGATTTCATTCCTTTTAAGATGTCATCTTTATGGTCAGCTCTTTTCAACAACTTGTCAAATATGTCTTCAATCCTTAAAGTATTTGGCCTAACATCATGGTTGTGGGGCGGAACATAAGGACCATTCCTATATCCATCTATTTTACCCCATTAGGCATCCGACACTCTCTCTCTTTCATAGTAGCCACCCCGGTTGTCTCTATATACACCCCCACAGTTGTAGTTCCAACCTTGGTTTCCGGAACTTTGCCTCCAAAAGTTCGAATTGGATTCTTGGGGGTTGTTCTGGAATCCCACCTCTTGATTACTCACGAAGCAAGCTTCTTCATCAAAGAATGGTTCTTCATACATGGGAGCCTTAGGAGGTTGGTGGGTTACCGCTTGAATACTCGCTTGATTTTTCTTTAAAACCAAGTCATGCTTGTGCGAAGTTGAGCAAGTTGTTGCATAATCTCCTCATTGACCTTAGCTTACTCATTGTTGGTGTTTACCGCACAAAACGTCTTTATAACACCTCTTTCTCTTTGACCCTATGCTCTATTGGTTTCACCACTTGCTCCATCATTTCAGCAATCAATGCAAAAGGTTGGTCAAGAAACATGCCTTCCATGATTGTGTCAGCACAAGCTTGACTATTCTCATCAACTACTCAATAGAAAATTTCAACCAAGGCATGATCAACAATCTTATGATTAGACCAATCTTAAGCATTTGGTGAATCTTTCCCATGTGGTACTAATAGAGTCATGGGGCAATTGCTCAAAATTTTTTATTTGGTCTTTGAGCTTAAGCTTATTTGATCTTGGAAAATATTTCCCTAAAAACACTCTCTAAAGCTCTATCCAGCTTGTTATTGTACCCGGAGGAAGCTCAGACAACCACATAGCTGCATTACCAATTAGTGACAATGGGAACACTTGCAAACTAACTGTATCCAAAGAAAGATTTTGTGTCCCCATGACACTTTTGCATATGAAGACAACATTATGGAGATGACGATGGGGATCCTCTGAAGGCAGCCCTGTGAACGAACCATGATTTTTGAGCATTTGGAGTAATCCACTTGATACTATGAACTTAGCGTCTTCTGGTAATTGCGGCAACATTATAGCACCAGTAACGTCCATGGCCATAAGGTTCAACTGATATTGATTTTAACCATAAATGGATTTCAATCATTTACATTGAAATCCCTAAATTGTGGCCTGTTTTCCCACGGTGGTGGATTCTCCTCTCTTTTGATATCATCATCATTCGCATTCATTACTTACTCAACCGCAATATCTTTATTCGCCTAAGCCATTCTCCTAAAGAGTCGATGGATCTCCAAATTGAGCGGAGCAAAGGAATTGCCTTGGCTCCTTATTTTGGGCATACAACCTAGTACACCTTGCAAATAAAATCAAACAACAAAAATAAAAATAAAATTAAAATACAAGAGAATTTAGAAATTAATACTTGAACTAAATAATACTGAAATCAAGTCAAGAACCTAGCCGTATTCCCCGTCAACGGCGCCACAATTTTTGATGTTCATGCTCCAATAACAAAGCGGTCGCAGTAAACAATAAACCTAACTAGAGGTTAGGGTTGAATCCACAAGGAATACGGGGCTTGACAATAGAGATCCACTATTAATCATTTCAAGCATCGATTACTAAAATCTCTAAAGAGAGGGGGTTTGTGATTCAAGAACAAAAACAAAAATACTACACTAATTATGAGGGAAGACACTCAATTTAGGGACAACTTGGGAATTTTATTCCCCATAATTCAATGACTCAATTACCCTAGACAACATAACCCTAACTGGGAATTCACATGCATGACGGTAACTTAAGTTCTTCTAGCCCTCTTATGAAGGTGAAGGTCAAATTTCACCATGGTGCTTGGTCAGCAACCATGGTGTGCCAACTAGCCGTTACCTATTGTCCCAGTCAACCTCCCCCTGGTCAAGTTTAGTTGACTAGACGAGAACACATCAATCGAATCCTATCGTCTACTTTCCTTTTCCGATTCGTCACTTCCTTGGTCTAGATCGTGATAGTAGGGGGGTTTGGTGTTGGCCACCACCAAAAATTAATCAAAATGAAGGGAAATAAACAATACATGCAAAACCCCAATCAAAGAAATGCAAAAAGTCTAGGTTATTTCAAGTCAACTACCCATAGTTCCCACAACCCCAACTTATGTGTGCTTTGCTACTCATTTCTAAGGCAAAATCAACAACAATGAAAATAGATGACATAGTTGAGAGTTTACTCAAAATAATGTAGAACTAGAACACCTTAAGTTTTAAACCACCAGCTTGGATTAATGGAGAATGAGTATAATGTGACTTTTCTAATCCACAAAAGTGGGTCTTCAAATTAAAAATAAAAATCTACACTAAACCCTAGAAAAAACCTTAGAATACTCAAGAGAGAATATTCAAAGTGTTCTAAAAAAATTCAAGTCTGAAGTCCTCCTTGTAAAACACTATCATTAGGTATTATACTATTTACAATTTCACCCTAAAAATTAAATAGAAAAGACAGCTGGCAGTAGTTAGGTCACACAGGTATGACTCGTAGGGTGACCTACAAGTCATAATCAGGGTCTGGTAGTCAACACCTGACATTTTGGAAATGACTGTTACGACCCACTGTTACGAGTCGTTGCTTAGGCTACGACTCATATGCTCCTCTCGTAGTCTAGTCCTTCAGTTCTTGGTCCAAACTTTTAGCTTTCTGTTTCTTGCTATGACCCCACCTATACAAGTCATAGTGAGACCTATAACTCATAGAGTGGCCTCGTATGGTTGACCTCCACTTAGCATATTTCTGATTTACTCACTGTTTCTTGCTACGAGATCACCCTATAATCGTCACTTGGGCTACGACTCATAAGGTAGCTCGTATGTCCTGTACTTTAACAAAAATCTGCAATTTTCTCCTAAAATCATGCTAACCTATCTTTTCTACAATAACAACATAAAAACACATAAAAATCATAGAAAGTCGCATTGAAAAATTGCAAAATCTCTTGTTTTAGGCACCAAGTAGTTGTAATTTGATAGCACATCAAGGGGTAGATACCTTGACCACCTTGTCGAGGGGTGCCATGCCCGTACTACCATGTTGAGAGGTAGATACCTCGATCACCTCACTGAGGGGGTGCCAGGACATGGATTCCAAGTAGTAGTTTCTTGGTGTATGATTATGGTCTCTTTCCATACATGTAATCTATATTTGCAAGTTATATGATTTACAAGCATGTTTTACCTCAAGCATTGATCATG
>JAPFFP010040734.1:0-14974 GCA_026153255.1 Solanum medicagineum | reverse complement strand
ATAAACTTTGAGTAGAGTGTTGTGGAGTATTTCATTTTCTAAAACTTGATCTATTTTCTTGAGACTAGTTTATGATATCCTTATCTTTCCTTTAATGTTTTACTTGAGTATTCTTCCGCTGCTAAGTGAGATGTGAGATGAGGCCAAGTGGTTCGCTCAGGGGCTAGCAATAGTCTTTGAGTGCCGGTCATACCTAGGGTACTCTCTCAGGGTGTGACAAACTTAGTATCAGAGCACAGAGTTCAAGTTTCCTAGGAAGTCTATGAAGCCTTGTCTAGTAGAGTCTTATGTATGGGTGTATTATGCACCACACTTCATAAGAGGAGGCTATACTACATTAGTAATGGTTACCATTCTTTGGTACTCTGAGTCATGAGTTAGAGTTTAACTCTATAAAAGTTCTTGTCTAATTCGTGTGTTGCGCATTTACAGATCATGCCTTCTAAACGTACAACAACCCAACGAGATGGTTGAGCACCAAATACTGAGAATACTCCTCTAGAAGACCCTATCTAGGCAGGAGCGAGGAGATGGGGTCGACCTACCTGAGCTGTTGAGGCTCTCCAGGCACCTCCTGCTCAGCCAGCCTCCACTTCTGAGGCAGAATTTAGTGGATCCATTACAATGCTCACCAGGTTGTGGCCTCCCAAAGCAGCAGCCGAGGTCCCCAGTCCCTAATCCCCAAGCTCTAGTTCTCTAGAGAGGCTCAGAGACTTCTTGAGGATGAACCCCCCGATCTACACGAGGTTAAAAGTTTAGGAGGATCCACAAAATTTCATCGACGAGATGTGCAAGGTGTTGAGGGCTATGCACGCAACTGAGGTTGAGGGAGTTGAGCTTGCTTCCTATCAGCTTAAGGATGTGGCAAATGTTTGGTATAACCAATGGGAAGATAGTCGGGGTGAGCGCGATGAGCCTACTGAGTGGGATGAGTTTGAGAGTGTTTTCCTCGACCACTTCTTTCCCCAAGAGTTGAGGGAGCAAAAGATTGAAGAGTTCTTGAACTTAAAGCAAGAGGGGATGAACGTCAAGAAGTACATCCTCATGTTCATTAAGTTTTCCAGATATGCTCCGGAGATGGTACAGGATATAAGGGGAAGGATGAGAAAGTTTGTGTTAGGATTGGGGAAACATGTGAAGAGGGAGTGTAATGCAGCGTTACTGAATCCGGGTTTGGTCATCTCTAGAATCATGGTTTATGCCCAACAAACTAAAGAGGATAAAAAGAAGGACAGAGAAGAGCACTTGAGTAAGAAAGACAAGTCAACCAGGCACGAGTCTAACCAACACAAGCAGGATAAGGGAGATAGATTTTACTTTTAGGTGAAGCATTCAGGGTATGCACCATCATCGACCAGTGGACCAACTCCAAACATTAGGTATGATCAGAAATCTCAAGTGTAGTCAAACTTTGGAGCATAGGGTTAGAAAGCGAGTGTGACCCTTGTCTCGAAGGAGAAGCCAACTTGTGGGAAATATGGCAGGATGCATTTGGAGGAGTGCAAGGACAAAGTAAATGTTTGTTATAAGTGTGGTCGGGTAAGTTGCTTCCTAAAAGACTGTCCACTTTGTGGTAACAGGGCACAATCTTCTACTACTATGCCACCACCCAGGGGTAACCAGAAGGGTGCCACACCAGGGTCAAGTAGAGGAACGAACCATCTTTATGCAAAGGGGAACAGACGGGACCAAGAGGTTGCACTAGATGTCGTGACAGGTATGCTTCGAGTCTTTTATTTTGAATTGTTATGCTTTTCTCGATCCAGGGGAAATAGTGTCCTTTGTGACACCATATGTGGCTAGAAAATTTGAGATTTCCCCTGAGTGTTTACTTGATCCCTTCCCTGTTTCCACTCCTATTGGTGAGTATATCATAGTCAGATAGTTTATAGAGATTGTGTAGTGTCTATCTACCATAGGGATACTCTTGTTGATCTGGTTGAGTTAGAGATGATTGATTTTGACATAATTCTTGGTGTGAACTAGCTCTACGCTGTTATGTCACTATTGACTGTAGAACCTAAACCGTCAAGTGTCAGTTTCCCAATGAGCTTGTTACAGAGTGGAGTGAAAATTCTGTTGCGCCTAAGGGCAAGTTTATTCCCTATCTTAGAGCTAGAAATTTAATCTCTAAAAGGTGCATCTACCACCTCATACGAGTCAAATATGATGATGTTGAGCCTCCTACTCTTGAGTTAGTCCCAATTGTGAGTGAATTCCCAGAAGTGTTTCTTGAGGATCCACCAGGAGTTCCTCCTGATAGGGATATTGACTTCAGGATTGATGTTCTTCCCGATACCAAACCTATTTCAATTCCACCTTATTGGATGGCCCCTGCTGAGTTGGAAGAGTTGAAGGAGCAGTTGAGGGACTTGTTCGAGAAGGGTTTCATTAAGCCAAGTGTTTCTCCTGGGCCTGCTCCTATTCTATTCATGTGAAAGAAAGATAGGTCTCGCAGAATATGCATAGATTATAGGCAACTGAACAAGGTCATGATCAAGAATAAATATCCTCTCCTAAGGATAGATGATTTGTTTGACCAACTCCAGGGTGCCTATGGTTTCTCAAAGATAGACCTTAGAACTGGTTACTGTCACGACCCAAGCCTAGGGCGTAGATGTGACCGACGAATGGGGAACCCGAAGGAACCCCGAACAAGCCTCATAGCACATCTTTACACATCCTTGATCGCGGAAGCCATTAAAATAACAATAAAAGATAAGCATAAACAAGGGGAAATTGGGAGTAAGGGAACCTCTTTCATATCATAAGCAACAAAAGTCAATAGAGTCATGACTCATAACATAGATACACCATATGTCCAACAACACCTCTACTACATAAAGAGGGGGCCAAGACAAAGCAACTGGGCTCACCCTCATAGTCAAAACATAATCAAAAGAGAGAAAGTCTTAATACATAGCAAAAGATCCTAAGTAACATTGCCGAAATGGAGGACTCACCAACAAGCTTGAGCGAGGTCGTACTAGCCACATAGAGGAGGATGTTCAACTGGGGCTCCAGTTCCTACATGGTGATATCATGTAGGCATAGAGTATGCGTTAGTATGTTTGAATGTACTAAGTATGTGGGATGCAATGCTTGCAAGGGAGAGGAAACATAATCGAAATGCATAATCATAAGCAAAGGATAGGTATAACGTCAATACAACATGCATGTTCAATGCTTAAGGTGAAATCATGCTGCTAAATCATGAACAAGGAATGTGTACCAACCTTTATGAAATAGGCCAACCTTCGTGAAATGGGCCAAATGACCCCCACTCACTTTACAGTATAACCTTTTTGGAGAGTGTTATCAATACCTCTACTATATGACATAGTCTTTTTAGTAGGTAGTATAAGACGTCACCTACTTTACGATATCATCCTTTGGGTAGGAAACGTGATTCATTCTATCTTATAACATGACCTTTTCAATAAAATGTCCACACCTTACGATATGATCTTCTCGGTGGGAACCTTTAGTCTTTCTACCTTACGGCATGGCTTTTTTGGTGGGATGTCAATACCTTACAATATAATGTTTTTGGTAGGCACAATTAGTTATTCTACCTTACGGCATGACCTTTTCAGTAGGGTGTCCATACTTTATGATATGATCTTTTGCAGTATGGCCTTTTCGGTAAGAATCATTAACCACTCTACCTTACGGCATGGCCTTTTCAGTAGGAATCATTAAAACTAGCTCATCCAGCCATTACATTTCAATCATCAAGAAAGAACTCCTCATTTTCCCAAGAACACAACAAACATAAGAACCCAACAATCTACATGCAACCCCGTCTGTACCTTCCCATGATGCAACTCATATAGACATCCCTTTCACTATCATGAAGTCATCATATAATCATCATAACACCATTTAAGTCATAAGACATATATTGGACCTTCAATTTCTCAAGAAACCCTAGCCGAACATTTTATCAAACACTTGGCGGGTGTGTAATGCTAGTTAAAATCATGAGTTATAAAGATGAAATCATGCAAGAAAATCTATTGTGAAACCATCAATCAACACCTTGTAACACCCTCAAGCAATATATATCAAAACCCCTCATGAAATCTTACAATTGATCCAAGATTTATAGCTCAAAACATAGAAAAATAGTCACAACTTTACATAGCTTTGACATAGTGTGCAGTGAATTTCATAATAAGCAAGACCTATTTGTAAATCAACTTTAAATGATGCAATTTGAGTAAAAGAAGGCTTGGGTATCATGGGTGAAAGGAAACCATGAAAGAAACCCACATGCCCTAGCTTTGAGATGAACTTGGTGAAGATTGGAGATGGAGACTTGGAGCTTGGAGAAGAACCTTAAAGGAGAACCTTAGCTTGGGATGAGGGTTTGAGACTTGAATTTAGGAGTTAAAATATGGATAAGTGTTTGAGTGAGTATTGGGGAGTGTTTAGAATGATATGAGGGTGTAATAAGGCTAATTATAGGTATTTGCAAGTATGGGAACCCTTAGGCCCAAGATGTGAAAGTCTTGGACCGAAATTTAAAAAATAAGACAAAATAACACTGGGATTACTCTGGAATTCACATTTTTGCACAAATGAGTTCTACAAAAATGGGCTTCTTCATCCGAATTCGAAATGAGGTGAAATCAAGTGAATTGGAAAGATAATTCAAAGAGATTTAATTTGGTAGGTCATGAGCCACCCAGTTCTGCGTATACTAAGAGATATTCCCCTTTAAAGGTGACCCTCCTAAATCGCGTTTTTACAATTTTTGGATTTTGATACGGTTGCTCTAAAATCGTTTTTAGACCCTTTTCCCCCTAATTTTGACCCCCTGAATAAGAATATGAAGTTGGACTTTTGATATCACACATGGTGTTTGAGATATATTTAATTTAAAATTCTGGGCATTCCGAGGACATTTTTGGGTACTTTTGGGGTCGTTTCAATATCTCCCCCTTGGGAAAAATGTCAAAGATACATAGAGGAGAAGAGTAATTGTAAGGAGATCAGTCCCAGCAAGAATGAAACAATACATTTTAAAACACCATTTTCAAAATTTCAACATAAGTGTAAAATCATTATAAACTTGCCAACTTAAACACGGATGCATGTGAATGACATGGGGCTGAAACATAAGACTTGGAATCATAGAAAGGACTTGACATGTCACCATAAGCTTGAATAGAATGATGGATATTTCTTCTCCGTGCTCGCATCGGCTCCCCGAGAAACACATACGAATAGACGACTCTTTCAAAGGGCCTTGATGAACACTACATCCTCATCAATCAACTTCTCCACTCATCCATCCAACACCTCCACCCGGACGTCCTTCTAAGCCAACGTATCCTCCACATCACCCATAATCTCAAAGAGTTCTTAAGCACTAGAGTCACCAACATGTCCCACCAACCTAGAAGAATGAAGAACCGGACTAACCAAACCCCTATCCATAGGCAATCCCCAAACTTATGCAACCTTACCAACTTCCCTCTTCATCCTATGAGGACTCACAACCATAACTCATTTGTCAACCTTAACCACACCTATTCAACTTATCGCCAGGAATTACCATCTCCCCCTTGGGAGACTACCTCCACTCTACCATCTTTCCACCCAAAACTTGCAACTCTAATAAGGTGAAATCAAGGCATTACTTAATCTAGACCACTCCAACCAAAGAAGATTTGGAACCATCAAGAATACTACACCACCATGCTCAACTTCTCTAACCTAATCCCTCAATCTAGCCAAATAATGGACCCCTTAAGTCACCTCTTTGCCACCACCATCAACACATGGTAGGCTACTTAGAGCATCAACCACAACACTAGCCTTACCAAAAAAATAATGCACACTCATATCATAATCCTTAAAGAATTCTTAACCACCTTCTTGTTATCTTCCATTCTCACCTTTTATAATTAGGAACAATCCCCTCATCATCCAAGACTTGCAACACTATCCCCAAATGATTCCCAAGCTCTAAATAAATCAATGCACCACCACTAGAGACCACCACAACAGTAGTTAAAATAGGGTTTTAAGACCCTATTCATGAAACCCATAAACTTAATCGGTGCATAAGTCAACAAAACAACTCCAGCAATACTCAAATGCTCACCCCTAGTCCGAAAAAGAATAACAAAAAAACACTTAGGAATATCACCTACCCTCATCCTCACTTAGAGACAAAACCTGAAACAAAGATCAAGCTTAGAGAAATGACTAACCCATTGTAGTCAACCAAATAAATTGACCATCCTATCACAACCTTACGGGTCCTACACTCATTGGGAGCATGATATGCATGTAGCCACACCACCTCAAGACCTCCAATCCATCAAACCAAATTCAACCAAGATCACAAGACATGACTTTATGCAACAAGAACATAGAGCAAACCTTACAAGCCTTTCTAGCATCAATAGTCTTGCATAACCAAATCTTATTAGCAACAAGTAATAAAGGAATAACAACTTCCGGGATGTCAAAACATGCACAATAAAATCAAGGATAATCTCTAGCTTACCCTTAGCATCATCGGGCACCATATCCTCTCCTTGCCTTCTTTGGAGAGCATAGAACGGATTACATTTTGGAGCACCTCTTTGATCAACATCACCACCTTTACCCTTGTTCTAAGTATGTGGGCAATTCGGGATTTTGTGGCCCATTCCATCACACCCAAAGCATGCACCCGTGTTCCTCCAATATGTACCACTATGTTTCATTCTACATTTTGGGCATCTAAGATGAGTCACCCCATCATCTCCTCAGGGTATTGGGTTTGGCACCGCACCCCTAACAACCCTTTTGCTTGGAGCATCATCGGACTCTAGACCTTCGGAGCCACCATACAATCGGGCCCTCTTGGACTCACTACTCCTACTTTTCCTCAACTTCTCCCCCTCCATTTGCTTGGCATAAATCATCAAGCGGGACAAACCCACGTCTCTAATCAACATAGCGGACTGACATTCTTCACTCACCAAGTCGGAGACGCCCATTACGAACTTGTTCATTCTAGCCCTTGGGTCGGCAACCAAGGAGCATACTTAGAGAGTTTGTTGAACTTGAGAGACTACTCCCTCACACTCATTGATCCTTGTCTCAAGTTCGTGAATTTCATCAATTTCACTTCCCTAAGCTCAAGAGGGAAGAAGCGACTAAGGAAAATCACCTTGAACTCCTCCCAAAGCACCACATTGTGGATTCCTTTCTCCTCCTTCCATTTATTTTACCATATTTGTGCTACCCCTTTGAGTTGGTAGGCTTTCAACTTCGCCTTATCTTATGATCTAATACCCATGATGATCAATACCTTATAGATCTCATCAATAAACTTATATGGGTCCTCATCCACCTTTGATCCATAGAACTCCAGTGGGTTCATCCTCATGAAGTCTCTCACCTGAGAGGTCGGTTTAGGAGCGTGAGGGGCTTGGGCCCCTTGATTGACTTGGTTAGCCACAACATGTGCAAGCAAGGTGAGAGCATCCTAAAGCTCCCCATTGGCCGGTTGCGCCTCGAGAGTGCAGGCCCTTCTTCCTCTTGTGTTAGACATGATCTAGCATGGCAAAGAACAATTATTAAGGGGGGGTGATAACCTTACTTCAACTCTATAGCATAATTTTGACCATGAAGAAGGGAAACATTTCCTAAAACATCTCATATCCTCCTATTCATAGTTGTGGTGCATGACACAACCATGAATAAGACTCTAATCGATGCGGTGTGTTGCACTCCAAGGATCTAACAACCTAGTGCTATGATACCAACTTTGCCACGACCCAAGCCTAGGGCGTACACATGACCGACCAATGGGAAATCCGAAGGAACCCTGAACAAGCCTCATAGCATATCATTACACATCCTTGGTCGCTGAAGCCGTTAAAATAACAATAAAAGATAACCATAAACAAGGGGAAATTGGGACTGAGGGAACCTCTTTCATATCATAAGCAACAAGAGTCAATAGAGTCAACGCTCATAACATAGATACACCATATGTCTAATAACACCTCTACTACATAGAGATAAGAGCGGGGGCCAAGACAAAGCAACCAGGTTCACCTTCATAGTCAAAACATAATAAAAAGAGAGAAAGTCTTGCTACATAGCAAGAGATCTTAAGTAAAATCCTCGAAACGGAAGACTCACCAACAAGTTTGAGTGAAGTCGTACTAGCCACGTGGGGGAGGATGCTCAAGTGGGGCTCCGATTCATACATGGTGATATCATGTAGGAGTAGAGTATATGTTAGTATGTTTGAATATACTAAGTATATGGTATGCAATGCTTGCAAAGGATAGGCAACATAATCGAAATGCAAAATCATAAGCAAAGGATAGGCATAACGTCAATATGACATGCATGTTCAATGCTTAAGGTAAAAACATGCTTGTAAATCATGAACAAGAAATGTGTACCAACCTTTATGAAATGGGCCAACCTTCATGAAATAGGCCAAATGTCTCCCACTCACCTTGCGGTATAACCTTTTGCAAAGTGTTATCAGTACCCCTACCTTACGACATAGTCTTTTTGGTTGGTAGTATAAGACATCCCCTACTTTACGATATCATATTTGTGTAAGAAATGTGATTCGTTCTATCTTACAGCATGTTCTTTTCAGTAGAATATCCGCACCTTAGGATATTACCTTTTCGGTGGAAACCTATAGTCTTTCTACCTTATGGAATGGAACTTTTGGTGTGATGTCCACACCTTACGATATAATCTTTTCAGTAGGCACAATTAGTTATTCTACCTTATGGCATGGCTTTTTCGGTAGGGTGTCCATACCTTACGATGTGATCTTTTCGGTAGGAATCATTAGTCACTCTACCTTACGACATGGCCTTTTCAGTAGGAATCATTAACCGCTCTACCTTACGGCATGGCCTTTTTAGTAGGAATCATTAAAACCAGCTCATCCAACCATTACATTTCAATCATCAAGAAAGAACTCCTCATTTTCCCAAGAACACAACAAACATAAGAACCCAACAATCTACATGTAACCCCATAGGTACCTTCCCATGAACAACTCATATAGACATCCCTATCATCATCATCAAGTCATTCATAGGATATGCATTGGACCTTCATTTTCACAAGAAACCCTAGCCTGACATTTTATCAACACTTGGGGGGGGGTGTAATGCCAGTATAAAATCATGAATAATAGAGATGAAATCATGCAAGAAAATCCACTGTAAAACCATCAATCAGTACCTTGCAACACCCTTAAGCAATATTTATCAAAATCCCTCATCAAATCTTACAATAGATCAAAAATTTATAACTCAAAACAAAGCTAAACTATCACAACTTTATATTGCTTTAACATAGTGTATAGTGAATTTCATAATATGCAAGACCCATTTGTAAATCAACTTTAACTCATGTAATTTGAGTAAAAGGAGGCTTGGGTATCATGGGTGAAAGGAACCCATGAAAGAAACACACAACCTTAGCTTGGAGATGAACTTGGTGAAGATTGGAGATGGAGACTTGGAGTCAAAGAAGAACCTTGAAGGAGAACCTTAGCTTGGGATGAGGGTTTGAGACTTGAATTTGGGAGTGAAAATATGGCTGTGTTTGAGTGAGTATTGGGGAGTGTTTAGGATGACATAAGGGTGAAATAAGGCTACGTATGGGTATTTTTAAGTACGGAACCCTTAGGCCCAAGACTTGAAAGTCTTGTACAAAAATAAAAAATAGGACCAAAATAACACTAGTCCACGTCGCAGAAGCGACGCAGATTACTGGAATTTGCATTTCTGCACAAAAGAGTTCTACAAAAACGGGCATAAATTCTTCATCCGAACTTGGAATGAGGTGAAATTAAATGCGTTTGAAAAGATAATTTAATGAGCTTTAATTTGGTTGGTTGTGAGCCACCCAGTTCTTTGTGTGCTAAGTGATATTCCCTTTTAACGTTGGCCCTCCTAAATCATATTTTTGCAATTTTCAAATTTTGATACAGTTGCTCTAAAAATTGGGGTTAGACCCCTCTGTCCTTAATTTTGACCCCCATGAAGTCAAATTATTGATATCACACATGAATTTTGAGATATATAGAATTTAAAATTCCAGTCATTCCGAGGCACATTTTTGGACACCTTTGGGGTCGTTTCAGTTACCATCAGTTGAAAGTGAGGGAATACGATATTCCAAAGACGGTCTTTAGGACTAGTTATGGCCACTTTGAATTCTTGGTCATGTCTTTTAGATTAATGAACACACATGCAGCCTTCATGGATCTGATTAATAGAGTGTTTAGATCTTATCTCACCCTTTTTATCATGTTCATCGATGACATATTAGTGTATTCAAAGGATGAGGAGGAGCATGACAATCACCTCAGAGTTGTCCCTCAGGCCCATAAGGACCATGAGTTGTACGCCATGTTTTCAAAATGTGAGTTTTGGCTTAATTCAGTGGCTTTCTTAGGCCATGTTGTCTCGAGTGAAGTTATTCGAGTATATACCGAGAAGATTGAAGCAACTAAGAACTAGCCCAGACCGACCTCTCCAACTGACATAAGAAGTTTCTTAGGGCCAGCATGCTACTACTGCATGTTTGTCAACAGGTTTTCTTCACTATCCTTAACATTGACCAAATTGACTCAGAAAAAGGTCAAGTTTTAGTGGTCCAATAAATGTGAGAAGAGTTTCCAAGAGTTGAAGACTAGATTGACTGCTATACCTGTTTTTACATTGCCTGATGGGGTGGAGGACTTTGTAATGTATTATGATGCATCAAGAGTTGGGTTGGGTTGTGTGTTGATGCAGAGAGGGATGGTAATAGTGTATGCTTCCAGAAAACTTATGGTTCATAAGAGTAACTATCCGACCCTTGATCTTGAGTTGGCAGTGGAGGTGTTTGCACTTAAAAATTCTGCACCACTACTTGTATGGAGTGCATGTGGATGTGTTCACTGACCCTAAGAAATTGTTGTATGTTTTTCAGTCAGAGAGAGCTCAACTTACGATAGAGGAGATGGTTGGAGTTGCTCAAGGATTATGATATGAGCATTCGTTACCACCCAGTAAAGCTAACATTGTTGCTAACACTCTTAGCAGGTTGTTCATGGGTAGCATGAACCATGTTGAGAAAGGAAAGAAAGAGTTAGTAAAGGAAGTGCACAGATTAGCTTGATTGGGAGTTCAACTAGAGGAAAATGATGAGGGAGGAGTCAATATCTAGAGTGGGTCTGCATCATCCCATGTGGTAGCGATGAAGAAGAAGCAAGACCGAGATCCTTTCATACTCCAATTAAAGGAGGCCATCAATAAACAGAAAGTGATGGTCTGCTCTAAAGGGGGAGATGCGGTGTTGAGTTACCGGAGTAGGTTATGTGTTCCTAATGTTAATGGTGTAAGAGAGAGAATCATGGCGGAAGCTTATAGCTCTAGGTATTCCATTCAGATGGGCTCTACCAAGATGTACCACAACTTGAGGGAAATCTACTAGTGGAGTGGAATGAAGAGGGATATCACTGAATTTGTTCCGAAGTGCTCGAACTATCATCAAGTCAAAGTTAACCATTAACGGCCATGTGGATTGGCACAGAACTTTGAGATTCCTGAGTGGAAGTAGGAGATGGTCAACATGGACTTCATTACCCATCTACCAACGTACCATAAGCAACAAGATTCAATACGGGTGATCATGGATTGGATGACCAAGTCAGATCAATTCTTGGAAGTCAAGAGAACTAACACTGTAGAGGAGTATGCAAAGTTGTACATCCAAGAAATTGTGAGACTGCATGGAGTCCCCTTGTCCATTATCTCAGACAAAGGAGCTCAATTCACCTCCCAGTTTTGGAGATCTTTCCAAAAGGGGTTGGGTACGAAGGTAAATTTCAGTACAACCTTTCATCCACATACAAATGGCCACGCAGAGTGCACCATTCAGACATTAGAATATATGTTGAGACCTTATACCCTTGACTTCAATGGAAATTGTGATGACCATGTTCCATTGGTTGAATTTGCGTATAACAATAGTTATCATTCAAGCATTCAGAAGACTCCCTATGAGCCCTTGTATGGGCCGAGAAGTAGATCACCAATCGGGTGGTTTGAGCTTGGAGCAACTAAGTTGATTGAACCTCATCTTGTTCACCAATCTATGCAGAAGGTTAAGCTCATTAAAGAGAGGTTGCAAACTTCAAAGAGCCGCCAAAAGTCTTACACCAACGTGAGGAGAAGAGACTTAGAATTTGAGGAAAATGACTTTGTGTACTTGAAAGTGTCACCTATGAAGTGTGTCATGAACTTTGGGAAGAAAGTGAAATTGAGTCCATGCTATGTTGGTCCTTACCAGATCATGAGGAGAATTGTGAAGGTTGCATATGAGTTAGAGTTGCCCTCCGAACTAGACGCAATCCATCTTGTATTCCACTTTTTGATGCTAAAGAAGTTCTTGGGAGATACTGCCTTAGTGATTCCCATTGAGAACATTGGAGTAAAGGATAGCTTGTCTTGAGAAGAGATTCCAGTCTAAATCCTTGATTGTCAGGTTTTCAAGCTGAGAACCAAGCAGATCGCCTCAGTCAAAGTCCTATGGAGAAATCAATTGATTGAGGAAGCCACGTGGGAAGCTGAGAAGGAAATAAGATCTAAATACCCACACCTATTCATGCTCACTAATGAGGATGCTGAAGGTAATGTCACTATTTTGACTTAACCGATGCTTCTATTCTTTACTTGATATACCTATCCTTGAGTCTAAGTAGAATTTATTAAGGTCGACGAGGAGTCAATAGTATTTAGATGGTCGAAAGAGTTATGAGATGCATCTTGGGTCAATTTGTGCATTTTACCCATCTCTACTCATCATTTAAGGATGAATGATCCCAAGGGAGAGAAGATATGACACCCGATAAAATTACAAAAATACCCCTAGAGGAGGGACCTGCGCATACCGCATCTTTCCATTGCTTCATTTGCAAATTTGAGATTTGATTTACAATCAGCATGAAAAATTGAGTGAGAAAATGGCCTCGTTCGGATTTAGAGCAATCGAATCAAAAAATAATTTTTTCTATTCGAAAATCGAAACACTGTTGATGTGCACCAGGGTAGTGACATGCCTTGGGCATGGACCAACACTTGTGTCTTTTTAAATTTTTCGACGGGAGGAGAAAATTCGTTCAGAAAAGTTTTGGAGAAAAATATACTGAAGCGCGCCCAGTCCGCGGCGCAGACTACGTATTTCACAATGTAAATTTTTTCTTTTTTTTAATGAGGGGCATTCTAGACTTTTTACAACCCCTCATAAAGGTAAACCATGAGTAATTAAAGTCATTTTTAATCAAAAAAGAGCCTTTTAAACGTATTTTCTGAACCCCCAAACACACAAACTTGGTTCGAGTTCTTGAGGAGAAGAAGAGAACAAGCGAGGGTTCTTGGGTCAAGGTTAAAGCTTTCCCCAGTTCTAGGTATGTAAGGCTATCAAAAGCATTGGATTATGTTCATCCACATGCCTCTTTGTCTACTTGAGTTAAAAATTCTGAGTCTTGTTACGTAATTTCAATCCCGTGAGTTTTGAGTTTTAAATTCTTGTACATGTTTGAGTAATCATGAATATGTCTAAGTTAAAATATGAGTTTTAAATTCTTGTACATGTTTGAGTAATCATGAATATGTCTAAGTTAAAATATGAGTTGCATCATTATTACCGTGATATATAATTGTTATTTGAATGCTTGAATTCCTAGCCTTAAGTTGTGTATTTTGCTTGCTTATCGACAAAAATTGAAATTATGAATCTAATCTTCTGAACCAAGTAAGTTGAACCCGAGAAGTATGTTTTCTTGCTTCATGTATGCATGTGTTGAATGCTTATGATGTCAAATGTACTGAGTATGGATGATATGATGTCACTTGACCGTAATTCGTAAGAGTCCTGCATAATGTAAATTGAGTCTTGAATTGTATTGTTGAGTTCCCATTTTGAGTTTTGGAGTTACTTGAGGAAGTTGTTGTTGAGTTGATTGAGATGAATTGAGTTGATGAGCATATTTTAGTCACGGAAGGAATATTAAGCATCGAGTTGGGTGACTGAGAACCACCCCCAAAACTATGTAACTAGCGTAAGATGGTCGTACAAGATAATTCTAGTGGCCCAAGTCCCATATAAAGGCACTCTCTTAGGATCCTCGAGAGAGAGAGATAGACGTTGACGCCCTATTCCTTGGCAAGTTTAGGGCGAGTGTGGCAACGACATCTTTCCTTTAGACATCACAACAACTCATGGTGGTGGAGAGTTATGTCGGTTAGAGAAACTTTCAAGCAAACACTTGTGTTGAGCTATCATGAGTTTTTCGAAATTGAGTTGCACTAAATACTAAGAGTCCATTTGGGTTATCTTAAAAGCTAGTCAAACCTGCTTTTAGGCTCTTTTTAGTTTATAAAGTGTTTGGCAATTTTCAAAACAACTTTAAAAAAAGTTAAAATTTGCTTAAAATAAGCTAAAATAAAATAATTTCCAGTAAATATTGTCTATTTGTAAAAGCATGATTTTCAAACTTTAAACTTGCATCGTGTTACCTGAGTTGAGTTATGAGATGAGGAGTTGAGTCTTGAGTTGAGTCAGATTTTTTAGTCTGAGCCTTATCTGTTACTTGAGAAATTTTACATACCATATATCCCACACACTGATGCCTCTCAGCGTTGCATTGTTTTATGATGCAGATATAGTAGATAAAGGACTTCAGCAGGCGCACCATTGAGGTTCAGAGTTCCCGAGCGCTAGAGACTGGTGACCCCTCCCTGCTATTCGGAGGAGCCCTTATTTTATTTTATCAGTTACTTTATTTCCATTTGAGCTGGGTAGCCATGGCTTGTCATGATACCATCTAGACATTTAGAGTAGAGGCTTCATAGACTTTGAGTAGAGTGTTGTGGAGTATTTCATTTTCTAAAACTTGATCTATTTTCTTGAGACTATTTTATGATATCCT
>JAPFFP010040723.1:0-14976 GCA_026153255.1 Solanum medicagineum | reverse complement strand
ATAAAGGGCTTCACTTGTACAATGTAAAATGCCACTTAGAAATATATCTTTTATATTTTCTTTATATGTTTCAACAGAAATAATACTAGAGCATGTTAACAGTTGTGAAACGATCGAGAAAGCACTATCTCTGCCAACGAAGCTCTAACACACGCCTTTCGCAGCGATCAGGGAGATCACTCCTTCTCCTGCGACAGAAATCGATATACCTTTTACTGCCTCCCAATGCTAAGTACATTTGTTATCTGCATGCGCAACACTAACACATTTACCACAACGACATCCGCGACTTTACTCATTGCAGATTTTGTAGGCGTTGTCCTCGCTCTAGCCCTTTGAAGACAGCCGGTCACAACCAAACTAGGTGCCGTGAAGTTACTGTTACGGACAACCAGTAAGCACAACTATTGAACTGTTAATATTCATCCGGTTTATGGGAAGTAAACGTCGGTGCTCTTTCGCCCAATTTCAGGTTAAACCATTTCCTGCTCACCCTCTGGGTCGACTTTGCTGACGTTGAGGGCACTGAACTAGAGGCAAAATTGAATAGGGGTGACGACTTTCCAGTCATTCTTGGCCGGAACATAGGAGTATCAACGTACCGAGGTTTTCCCCCCTTGCAGGTTCTCATGTAAATTGACTTCTTCTGATGTACATTTTCCTGATAATGTTGGCTTGACACAGGGTTAACATTGCAATCCCGATTTAATTCTACAATATGCATCAACTCCACCCATCCATAGACACTACAACTTTTGAATTGGTAGGAATTGCGTGGTTTTAAAGGTTGCTTCTAAGGTGCTATTTCGCCATAAACTGAAGATGGTTCTTGAATGTATATAGGGCAAAGGACAACAAAGACGCGCTCTCCGGACAGACGATAGCCATTCTTGTGGTGCCATCGGGTAGTCTTGCTGTCCTTTCGCCCCTCCCTTCGGTCATCTCTATCGCTGCAATTCCAGCACAAAACCCGGTTAGTCCACCATCGATCTACACCAGCCTAAATACGTCACTGACTCTATTAACAGCGGGTACTGTTACCCCCCCTCCCCCACAGGTTGCTGTTTTTCTACATTGAAGCTTAGATGTCCATCGCAGATTGGCGGCAAAGTTTCTGTGTGCTGGAATGCTCAGGTTGCCAGCACAGGAAGCGTACCCAGCATCGACGCCAATTTGAATGCACCAGGTGCCAGACGCGTATAACATTAGTACCTTGGTAACGAATCTACACCATTGTGCTTCCATTTTGCTGTCTAACTTGCAATATATACATCCGCTTACTAAACCCATAACACCATGTAATTCCAGGTGCATTTTTGAAATTGCTCTTACTGATGAGAGTTGCTCGACTAATGGCATTATTTCTGGAAATGTAGCTGAACAACTCCTCGGTGCAACAGCCGACACCATATTCTAGACAACTTGCATCAAGTTATTGGGCTCTGTTACTGTGGTCTCTACCTCTTGCTACATAACTATTCCCTGCAGTAGTTGATACAAATTCAGTAAACCGTTAGTTGAGCCCCGTATATTGGCTTATGGAAAGCACCTGCATTCATCATACGCAAATGATTAATTACATATGCATATGCGTAGGTGGAAAATGTAAACCTGATATTCCTGAGGATTTATTGCTTGCAATTAAATGTTCACTCCGTCATATACATAATTAATTAATATAGAACAAGGCAGATCAATAGTCCGGCCCTCTTAACAGCTTTAAAAATGGAAATCCTCCCCGACTCCCTCCTCTTGCACTGATATTATTTGCGACCGGCCTCTATAACATCATTTACAAGGCCATTATGCTGGTTAACACTTTAGGTTTACACTCAGGCCACCATAACCTACTTTGCCCTTTCTGTCATCTACCTATTGATGCATCTTCCGAACTTCCTTCGTTGTGTTTGTTGACCTTGTGTGAATGCTCAGCCACTGTTATATCTCGATGCCTCTTGTGAATATCATTGGCCAAACTGTTACCCCTGCCGCTTTCTAATTGGGTCGGCTGGCCGTCTTCTCCTGTACCCCCTTATACACAGGTAGTTTTATGGTTAACTTTCTTAATCTTTATTGCTTTGAAACGTTCTTGGTGGTTGACAGCGTGAGCAGTTGTGCATTAAGCATGCCCAACAGATGTTGTGGAACCGAGTATTCTACATTCAAGTTCGAAGGGCTATTTCCAAAGCCTGTAAAGGCGGTCAGCGAACAATCCGGATTTTATGATACATCAAAAATGAACGTTTCTTCCCAACGATTGGTGGTGCTAAGTACAACAGGATTTTGCGCTCAGATGGCCCCGTCGACACAAAACTCAAGCACGCAAAGGGTGACTGTGGAACTTCCGGGAGCAGTGTGGCAGCTGATGTAGTTGCTGCAGCGGAAATGCTATAACAGGTGTGTGACTAATTGTTCTTGACTGCTTTCCATTACACACACAATTACAGCTCCATTCTGATGTGGCGAAAGATTTAACGTTGCGGAAATGTTAACAGTTTCAGGGTGCAGGGCGAATCAACCTCTTTTTGGTGTTCTTTGGGTGTGTTTTTGTGTGCCCGGTAAACCCAATTACCCCTACCAGATCTGCACTGGCTGCTTGATTCCATCCGAGCAGGCCATTCAAGGTAATTACAGACAAGTAGACGTTACATTACATGGGAGGATTTGGATTTTTGGGGGGAACCGTCATGAAGCTGCTCAGTTTGCCCACAAACGGACCACTCACTGTCACTTAGGTATGCATTTAGCATAATCTTGGGCTTGAACAAATGTTAAAGCTTACGTTGCGGGCTTTGTGCCACCCACAAATAGTTAGTAGATTCAGTACTGAAGGGTAAATTGTGCCCTTCTGTGGGAGCATCTTCACCTTGAACAACTACTCCATTATTAACACGAATAGTAGAGACTACTTTGCTATGCCAGTACACTGCACTGCCTTTAATTGACTTGTGTTGTTGGTTGGAGTTGCTTTTACACTTTCTTTTTATGGAATGTGCTTTTGTTACGACAACACAAATTAGGTGCGGGGATTCAATGATCTCTTGCTTCATCGGCTGACTGATATTTACATCTTCTGGTAGGTACCTTTGGAGGCTGCTACAACTCACCTTTTGGAATGCTGTGATTTTGGTCGGGCCTAAACTGCAGTATGCCGCTACTGAAGCTTGCTAAGTGGTCATGATTTGGGGAAAAACTTGACTTTTATTTTACCTTTTGCACTTTTTTTGAAGGCTGCAGATGTCAAATTATTCTTCCCATGAATGTAGCTGAATGACAAAGTTATGGTTGTTGTAAATATTATCGTTACGGTATTATATATATAGCCTGTTCAATATTGGTAGGGTGCTAACATTGCCGGATGTCTGACTAACGTAAAGGGTACTGATGTCCAAATTCTTTGACTGTATTTGGGCTTGAAATTTCCATACGAAAAGATCTGCCTATAATTACGCCTGAGTTTGCCACTATTGTTTAGTTCATTCGAGGAACCCAAGTGAAGTGGTATTTCATAACCTCTACAGAAAAGAACTTAAGTCAGAGCTTTGTATTGTTCGAATTTTTAATAGTTTTCACTGTCGGGCTCTTACGGTTACTATGTTTCGCCTTATTGGCATAGTTAGATGCTACCGTCTTTCACTCATGTAGTACTTGCAATCCAATAAATTAAACATTAGTGAGCTTTTACATTCATCTATATCTCCAATAGGTCTTCACGTTAATCATACACCGTTCTGTTAGGCGATACACCGTGCACTCTCAACCCAAGAATAACTTTGAACAAATAATTACCTCTATTCATTCTTCATTTCAAGGTCTCCCCTGTAAAGAACTGGTTTCTTATCAGTCGATATTGTTCAACTTCGTTCACAAAAATTACGATTTGAATTTACTATGTATAAGTCGAACTTCATTGACTTTTGTTACGTAAATTATGATTTCAAACACTTCGAAGCAAACTAATCTGTTCACGTTATGTCCGACAGTTTGTACACCGAGATTACGAGGTCATTGTTCCAAGGTATACGTATGTATCAGACTTTAAGTGAAACAACAACTCTTCATATTTGTGCTATTCAATTTGGCTACTACCCAAAAATTGGGGAAGAAAAGTGCTTGCATTGATTAGGCCCATCACGTGCCTGCGCTTTTAGCCACCAATCAGCATAATAAATTGCTTCTTCCACACTATCCCTTCCCAGCACTTGCACTTCTGAGCCACTTAAACCGCTCCAGCCAGCTAAAAAATCCCTTCTACTATGAAATAAAGGCAACTAATCAATACCCAGCCCAAACCAAAAAAAAAAAAAAAAAACAAAAAAAAACAAAAAAAAAAGGCGTCAAACTCTTCCCCTTGAAAATTGTTAAATCTGCTCTAAACCAGGTATCATATTGCTTCTTACGCCCATCCTTCAGTTGTTCAGCTTTTAGGATACATTCCATTATTGGTGTATTGCCTTGTGTTCAGTTCAATTATTTAGAATTATACAAGGTCTCTATTGCTTATACATTGTAGTCAACATGTTTGAGAAAATGCTCCGACCAGTTGGGCCCATTGCCAAAAAGCAAAGTCATTTATTTAAGTATCACCACACTAATAGGAGGTAAAATGGAGAACAATTGTTTTGACTGTGTTGCCTCATTGTCATTCAAATGCATGTCCAACCTAGATATATAGCCTTTTTGAAGAAACTTTTTTGGTTATATCTTAGTATTACCCAAAAACTAATTGCCAACTTCCCCCATTGTCTTTCTGGGACATATAGTTGCTTCTACTGTGAAGGTCCAATAATGTACATCAGTTCTTTCTGTACATTGCCAACTAACTTTTGCTTCCATGTTTAACTGTGCATGAAAACTTTACAAACTGTTAGTAGTAAGATTCATGCAGCATCTAACACTATATCGATAATTACATATAGGTAAATGTTGGGTGCAATTCTACAATCTATCACCGTATGTTTATAGAGTTTGCACATATAGATGTAGGATGATTCTAATAAAGTGGTAGTTGAATAGCCCGTGACACAGTTTTCGAGGCCTTCAATACCGTATACCCAACCAAACTACCTATTAGTTTCTAATTGGGCACTCCCATTACCAAGAGTCATCTGTGGAATCCTTTTCCAAACAAATATATTTACCATATTTAAAGGTGCAGTTGACCAAAGTATACGTAAGAGTTAGTGTACATTCACCTGTAAATTCACTAAATTATATCGTTACAAATTCTTTCCTAGGCTGTAGCATTACTTGCTAATGAGATAATGGAAAACAATGCTGATACGCCTATGCAATTGGGTAATAGTGGGAAACAACAGCGTGTACGCCGAAATTTGTTGCGGCGTACTAGATATGCACAAATGTCTGTGGAGAGGAAAACTCTATTGCTTGCGCAACAGCAAGCACGATGAGCTGAAGTCGTGAAAATGCGGCTGTTGCAGGAATCAAATGATTCATACGACGCCTCTGAAATGAGCACTCACTGTAGCCATCCCAATATACCTCCAACATTAAGCTGTTCAGTGCCTACATACCAAGGATCGCTTCACTATTTGCAATTATTCTGTTTGGGAGTCTTTGTTAGGCCAGCTGTGTGAATGCTACAACATTTGATATGTACGGACCAAGTCTGTCTCTGAATCGAACTTCACTGAAAGGCTGTTAAACTCAGTGTGTAGAGATTATTGCTTATATAATACCACTTTACATCATATTGCATTTCACCACGAATTCATTGAAAAGTACATAGTTTCCCCCAAGTAATGTTCTTCTTTTGGTGAAACTGGGTGCTTCTAATAAACTGATAGTTGAATAGCTGTTAAACGGATTTGGGGGCTTCCAAGAACCTAGGCTACCCAACGACCTCTTACTCTATAATTACGCCTTCCCCCGCGCAGTAGTAATTAGTTGCCTACTTTTAATAAGAATTCTACTTAGCAAGGGTGAATTGACAAAGATATATCGTAATACTTGGTGTACGTTCAGCTGTAAATGCACTAAATTATATCATTACACATTATTCCTTGAGTTGCAGAATCCCCGACGAATGAGCTGCCGGAAAGCAATGGTGATACGCCTACACAATTGGTTAATAGTACGGAACAACAACGTTCATGACGGAATTTGTTGCGGCGTACTAGATATGCCAAAATGTCAGCTGAGAGAAAAAATGTAATGCTCGCGCAACATCAGGCCAGAAGAGCTTAAGCGAAGAAGAGACGACTGTCACAACAACCAAATGATACATACAGGCGCTCTGGAGTGAACAGTCAGTGTAGCCATGCCAATATAACTCCAAGTTCTGGGTCTTCATCGACCACATACGAAGGTTTGGTATACTATTTACATGTATTCGGTTTCGAATTCTTCATTACTCAAGATATGCGAATGATATAACAGTTGATATAGAATAACCAACTAGGTGTGTGAACAGAAGTTCACTGAAAGGGCCTTAAGCTCACTGTGTGCCACTTATTGCTTATCAAATATCCCTATACATGACATTGGATTTCATCACAAATTCATTATAAAGTATATATCACCCCCAAGTAAAGTTCAACTTCGACCTAAACCTTACCACTTCCCACACCGTATATTATGCTTTGACGTCTGCTCAAACCTAGGGTTGTGCTAAAGTAGCTACAACATAACAAATTGAACCTTTAAATACACTTATATCAACTCTACATGGCTAAATGTTGAATGTAAAACTGGCAGTATTCAACAAACATAAGAGATACGACTGAAGACACATCAACGGTAAATGTGAATTCACCTGCAGGTATGTGTTGCGCCCCCGGACTACCAACACAGTTTTCTTCATTATTTCACACCAAGAGTGCACTTTACTGATAACATTTGTGCTTAGGGTTTCGAACTTCTCTGAATGGTTTGAATGCGTCGGAATTCACGCATGGCCTATGTGCACCCACCTAAAGTTTAACCCCCCCAAAAGAGATAAAATTTAACAACCTCAGGCACATGAGAGTTTGAACTTACTTGAACGGCAGTCCCGCACCTGAATAATAGTTCAATGAAAGGACATTAGAGTCATTCTTTAGAACTCCCTCTTTACTTACTAACGCTTGACCCGCCCATAAGATTTTGCCGCCCAACGAGTGTAAACAAACTACTTCTGCGAAATAACTTGATATTGCTGACACTAATTTACTTATGGCCATATTTGTAGGATATGACTCCACGATTGGTCTTCCAACTGCTGCCGTTGAAGGAGGTCAGTAAAACCACGTCTAAAGATGCTTCTTACTTTCTTCGCCCCCCTCCCCTCTCACCAAACCAACCCAAAAGCGCAACAACAACTTTTATGGCTAAGCACGTATGTCGTTCACACTAGGATCAACATCAATTGTTGTTGTTACCGGATCAAAATGACCATCACCAAGCTTCTCTCCTACTACAGGTATGTACTCCAATGCAAACGTAATAGGTAAGTGTAATTGTTGGGCGAATAATAGAATTACAATTGGTTCAGTACAGGTAACAAGAGTTTAGAGATCAATTTACTGAACAGCAATCTATGCCGATGAATTATGTAAAGCTTAAAAAAGGTACCTAATTGTAAATTTTGCGAGGCCTGAAAAATTCAATATGAATCCCTAGGCTTTTGTTGCGATAACGGATCAATAAAATTGATTTCTCATAAAATGCCACCTGAGTTGCGGGCTCTTTTCCTCGGCAACAGCGAAGAATGTAAGCATTTTCGGACCTACAGTAGGACATATAACAATATGTTTGTATTTACATCCCTTGGAGTAAATTATGATAGAAATTTAGCCAAGAGAAATCGCGGCATATATACGTTTAGAGTACAAGTATAAATGTATCACTTTATTGAAGATTCACTAGCTGATAACGACAAGCCAAGAAATTTGCAGTTATATTTCTATGATAATGAAACTGACATCAGAAATTGGCTGTCGTTACCAGATAATTTGAGTGAATTACTGGTGGGGAAGCCTGATGGATATATTAAAGCTTAATCCCTATACTCTCTTTTTAAAGTCATTAGCAGACGTTCCAAAACTATCGAAATTCCACATTGTCCTCAAATCAACTGCTGGTTTAAACCTACGAACCTACAATTTGCCTACTGCTTTAGAAGTAGGGGCCATCTGGATAGGAGACCAAACAAATGACAAATCATCCACACCTCATATTCAAATATACACCCACAATAAAAAAACACAAATTGTAAATTACTACTATGGATGCTATGATCCATTACAATATCCACTATTATTCCCTCACGGCCAAAATGGGACTATGGTATTAAAAAGGTGAAGCACACATCCACCACTTCCAGGCAACCAAATACTGTGAAAGTGAACAACTCCCAAGTGTAGCGAGCATGGCTTCGATTGAGTGTCTACTCAATATGGAGTCAGAGGTTTTAGCAAAGGGTAAAAAGAAACGCGAAAATGTTTCATGCCGGTAATATTATTGCTACCAAATTCAAATAAGAGATAGACAACCAATTGAGGCTTTACATTCTGGCAGGCTTCTCCAACAATACATAGTAGATTAATACATCAAGTTGGAGACCCAACTATTAGATTTCTTCTCCTTGAACCAAAATTTGTTTTGAGTGGAGGTTTTGCAAGGAATTATCGACGTATTAAGATATGGCGAAAGAGACGCTTCTAAGATCATAAAGGCCGAATACTTTCGACAACTTTCATAGGAGGTCCCAGAGACACGCGACATCACTATATGGGCGCTATTGCATTGTCCAACATTTTGGGAAACCAGACATATTTCTAACAATGACTTGCAATCCTTCATGGCCTGAAATAAATGGGCACTTGCTGCAAATTGATGAAGTTCAAAATATACCTGATTTAGTCAGTCGAATCTTTAGAGCTAAAGTTGAGGAACTTAAAAATGATATACTAAAAACAAATATATTTGGAAAGGTAGCAACGCTGATGTACACCATCGAATTTCAAAAGCGAGGACTACCTCATGCACATTTCCTTATTATACTGACTGACCAATATAAATTGTTGACACCATAAGCTTATGATAAGATTGTTTGTGCGGAATTACCTGATTTTACAAATCAAGATTTATACACACTTGTAACTAAATATATGATTCATGGCACTTGTGGCTATATCAATCCAACATGTCATTGCATGAAAACAGGTAAATGTAAATTTAAATATCCGAAAGAACTATCATAACAAACAACTAAGGGGAAAAATTCCTACCCAATCTATCGAAGTAATTGGAAGAACCAATTCAACTCAAAGGATACAATGTTGATAACTCTTGGGTTGTTCCATATAATCCCTACTTAATCCACAAATTCAACTGTCATATTAATGTTGAAATTTGTTCAGACATTAAGGTAGTGAAGTATATCTACAAATATATTTGCAAAGGACATGACAAAATTGCTTTCTGGTACATAGTACCGACTCAACTAAGGAAATAGATGAGATAAAAGAATACCAATCGGCGAGATGGGTGTCACCACCGGAAGCGGCATGACGCCTATTTGCATTTCCAATAAGCGAAATGACTCATACTGTATACCAACTTCAGCTACATTTAAAAGGACAACAATATGTATCCTTCAAAAGCAATCAAAATATTGAACAAATTCTAAATAATCCAATGATAAGACGCACCATGCTAACCGAATTTTTCGAAATGAATAGGACCAATAAAAATGCTATAGAACTCAATTTACTCTATAAAGATTTTCCACGGTATTTTGTTTGGTCAACATCTGACAAAATCTGGACACGTCGCCACCGACATAGAAATGCCAGTGGATAATTGTCACATGTCATCCAATTGAAGGCGAAAGATACTATCTGCAATTACTTGTGACGAATGTAAAAGGCCTTAAATCTTATGAAGATTCCATACGATTGATGGAGTATGTTATGTAACATTTATAGAAGCTGCAGAGAAAAGATGCTTATTACATTTAGATAAAAGTTTACTTGAATGTCTGTAGGAAGCAGTAACATATTAAATGCCTTATAGTTTAAGACGTTTATTTGCAACAATATTAGTTTACTGCAATCCGGTAAACCCAAAAGAACTGTGGGAAATATTTGAATGTTCAATGTCTAAAGATTTCAAACGAAATACTATTTGGACAGCCCAATTTGTTCAGCAATCCGTTATAAATCACATCAACGAAGTATTATTACATTCAATGGGCCACAATATAAAAGAATACAATTTCATTCATGAAAATGTTATGCTTTTAAATGTAAATAAAGAGGCCAAAGAGGTGGAATTTGAAGGAAATCTAACATTAACTGAAGATGATTTGTTACTGCAAACAAATCTAAATGTACAGCAACAGAGGGTTCACAAAATACTTGATACGGTTTACTTGAACAAATATGGTGCTTTCTTTATTGATGGTCCAGGAGGAACAGGGAAAACCTTTTTGTATCGAGCTTTTGTTAGCAAATGTAAGATCCAAAGAATTTGTAGCTTTAGCAACTGCAAGCTCTGGAGTAGCGGCTTCAATTCTCCCAGGAGGTGGAACAACACATTCATGTTTTAAAATTCCTATTGATATTTACAATAATTTCAGTTGCAATATAAGTAAACAAAGCTCCTTAGCCTCTCTAATTCGAGATTCCAAATTAATTTTTTGGGATGAAGTCTCGATGGCGAAGAAAAAAAATGATACAAGCTTTGAATATGCTATTAAAAGACCTAACATGTACAACCTATTTGTTCGGGGGAAAAGTTGTAGTCTTTGGTGGAGACTTTAGACAAACACTTCCCGTTATGCATAATGGCAAGAGAGAAGACTTTGTCTGTGAAAGCCTTCTATATTTTGATATCCTGAATCAAGTGGAAAAGTTATCCTTGTCTGAAAATATGAGAGCAAAAGAAGATCCTTCTTATGGTGAATGTTTAATGCGCATAGGAAACAGAGAGAAAGTACTGATGAAAACCAGAAAATTGCCCTCCCTTAAAAGTTAATCATTTTTTATACTGAAAAACTACCATCCCTAAATCACTTATTCAGGAAAACTTATCCTAATATAAAGTCATTCTTCGCAAAATCCCTCTTCGATAACTTCTCGAGTTATTCTAACTACTAAAAATGACTTTGTTAATGAAATTAACGATATGCTTATACATCAACTTCCGATGACGCTACTGCTTATACTGCTATTGATGAAACAGTCGAATCAGGTAATCAATGTCAATTTGAGGATTTTTTACACAATTTCAATCCGGCCAATTTACCTCCTTACAAATTAACTTTGAAAAAAAATTGCCCTGTTATATTATTATGGAACTTAAATCCTTCTGAAGGACTTTGTAATGGAACAAGATTGGTATGCCACAATTTTAAACGACATGTTATTAGCACTACTATTGCTAGTAGTGACTTCCAAAACACACATGTCTTTATTCCTAGAATCCCATTATTAGCCTCGGTTGATGAGAAAATACCAATTGCCTTTAAGAGAACACAATTTCCAATTCGACTATGTTTTGCAATGACAATAAACAAAACCCAAGGGCAAATCTTAGATTTCATTGGAATTTACTTACGAGAACCCGTGTTCTCCCATGGTCAACTTTATGTGGCTCTATCCAGAGCAAAGAATTCGGCCAATGTCAAAATACTAATACGGCCACCTATAATTGATGATACGATGATCATTCAACGTATAATATCGTGTATGAAGAAATTATTAGGAAAGCATTCAGCTCTCACGCAAGTGGATTAACCCATGTAACACTCTATCATTACCCCAACCACAAACCTACCGTAATCTACACAAATAAGAGCTTATAAGTGTGGTTCCACGGGTATAATTCCTACTGCTACCCTTTGATTGACAATTAGATAGGTGGAGAGCCTTTGTTTACCACTATACTTCCAATTACACAATCTGACCCTTCTATAAAGTGAAGAGAAGTCGGTCTTGGCTATCAAAACAAAATCAGCAGCACTGATTCAAGGTTGAACTGCCTCAAGCTCCATCAACTCAGGTATCATATATGCTTTTTTATGCTTATTTCTGCACATAATTACTTTAGTCAAGTGACAATAAAGTAAATGTTTGCACTATTTTCCTTAGGCCACTTCAATTACTGCTGCCACTACTGTTAATACAATTCCTGTACAATGCAAAGCACATGTTTGATTGTATGCGTAGCTGAGCTCTCAACTTTAGTTAACTACAAAGTCAAGGATTGACTGAATCCGGTTTTAACATTAGTAAAATGCCCAAAAACAATTTCAGCTGAAGTTATATAGGTAAACTATGAAGCTCATTAGAGTACTGAAGAATCTGATTAGCTATTTAACAATTTGCATGTACTGCAAATACCTCAACTACCACTTTGGCAGTCAGAATTGACGTTGCATTTACCTCCCTTAACTGTATTGGCTCTATATGCTAAGCCTAATCTTTGCTCAAAGCGTACAGGCCAAAAAATCACAAGAGTTAAGTATGAATAAACATATCAAGATTAAGAACACCTTACACATTCAAGTCCCATTTCCCCAAAGAAAAAGGTTTAAAGCCTAAACTTATTGAAACATTATGTTGAACTATATGCTCTAACGAATGTTCACCTACGCTTAAACTGTACATTCATGGCTAGAGCGCTTTAATTTCAATATCAATAGTACTTACCGTAGCACTAACACATTATCACTAAATACACAATTAAAAAGGCATACGCCAAAACCCCCTACAGCTCTCTGCCTGTTGGTAGCCATACTGATAAGGAGATATTTCGTTTTGGTTGAAGCCTAATGGACCTACGATTGAGCATACACCAAATTACACTCGATACTCCCAATTGGACTTGCAAAGTCCAAATCGTTGATATTAGTCGAGCCGCCAAAGCCAGGATAAGAAAATACGATTCCAAAATCTACTTTTGGAAAGGTACAGTGCCCTTCCTTGCTAACATCTCCACTTCTTCCATAATATATATTACATATTTACAACTCTCAAATTCCAACATGTACACAGGAGCACCAAATACGGGTAGTTGTGTACGGGGATGATATTAGACACTATGCAAGAAAACTTCAGCGCTTCAGGACATACCTCATTTCCACGGCAAGAGTTAAAATTCCTGCCAGTACATACGGAAGACCCATACATAAGTTCCATTGGGTAATTGATACAGAAACTATTGTTGAATATGTCAAACAGACTGCTGAGCTTGACAGACCACTACCGCCCCCAACGAAGCTTAAGACCACACCTTTTGAGCAGATTACTGGTATCACCCCTTCTCCTGCCATCGAAATAGGTATATATTTCACTCACATCAAACACCAAACTACATTCACAATTACAAACATTGCATATTAACATACACTTACCTCACAAATGCAGATTTCATAGGCGTTGTAATCTACTGTGGGCCTTCGAAATATGCCGGCCGTACTCAGACTAGGTGCCGAGAAGTCATAATAACCGACAATCAGTGAGTACAACAACTAAAACCTCAAAAGCCATACATCTTGATAGGGGTAAAATAACCTACTTGCAATCTGATTTCAAGCAACATCAACTTCTACTCACATTATGGGATGACTTCGACGAAATTGAAGGCACAGAATTGGAGAAAAGAAATGAAAGGCCCAAAAGCCATGCCTATAATTCTGGGCATGAACATAGGGATTTCAAGTTACCGAGGTATCTATTTATTGGTATCTTTTGCCTCAATACAGTCACAGTGATATCCAACGATATAATCTGTTTTGAATTGGCACAGGGTTAACATTGCAGACAAGATTTAATTCAATAATTTGCACTGACTCTCCTTACCCACAGACATCAAAACTTGCCGACTGGTACAGTCACCAGCATGTTGACCTTTACTATCAATGTACTGTAACACAAAAAATGTGACTATTTATTCCATTCTTGATAGGGCTAAAGCAAATCAACACCTGCTTCTGCGCCAAAATGTAGCCAGGTTTGACACAACGCCTACCACTACTGTTATGTCTTCGAAAGACCGTTCGACTATCTCCATTGCAGAACTTGCTACAAAAGCATAAGTAAGTTGAATATATATCGCCACATGCTCCAACAACTCAATAACTGCATTACCATCAATAACTTCGATTTGCTCCGTAGGTGGGCGTATTCCATGTCAAGGCTGAAATGTCACTATCCAATGACGTCCAGCAGTTTTGTATCTTGGAATGTTTGGGCTGCAGACAAAAGAAACGCACAACAGATATCAGGGAGTTCAACTGCCCCAAATGCCAGAAGAAGACAACATTAGTACCGGCAGTAATCCTTATAGCCTTTGCGTACATTCCATGGCTATACAATATGTCACATGTACCCAATAATTTGCAAACTACCTATACGTATGGGCAGATGCACCTTCCAAATTGATCTGATTGATGGAAGTAGTACAACAACTACCCTCGTCTTAGGCGATCTGGCCGAGAAAGTACTTTCTATGACGGTCATCAACATATTCCAAACAACTTGCTTTAAGGTTACTTCTGACGCTTATCTAATTTACTATTGCTTGTGTTTCACCCCTGCTAAAGTGTCGAATACCCCTCCAAATTAACACAACTTCACCTCCAAGGCATATTTACACTTTGCCCACTGTCTTCCACTTCTTACAGCGACGGTTGTTGTGCGTTAAAGATGCCCAAGATATGCTACTGGACAAAGTTTTCCTCATTCAACTGAGAAAAGAAGCTTGGAGAAGCTCTAACATGGCGCAATCAAGCCTAACAGTTGTGTCCTACATGGAACTGGAATCAAAGTCGCCTCTAGGCGTGGACGAAAGACACAACAAACGGGCTAAGTCAATGATCGAGCAAATAGTGGACATAGAAGGCATAACAACTAAAGGTGAAAGTTCAAAGACTACTCCGTCCACTGAATGACCTGTTAAAATTGTAAAGTTAACTTTTGGAAAGTTATAGAATAGTGTAGAATATTATAGATAAAAGTTAGGAGATAT